>JACEII010000017.1:3376724-3465917 GCA_014332785.1 Antheraea mylitta | reverse complement strand
ATAGCTTCTACAAATCAATGTATAATGGGTTAATAATGTAAAGTTATTCACCCCATGTTATTAAAATATGATTTTTTGTGTTAAATTTAATTTCTGTGTCACGTAAATAATAAGAAACAAAAAAAAACATACATGTAGACTGTCCTTGTGGCACAGTGGTATCTAGTAAGCCCTAATATCGGGTCAAGAGTCGCGGGATCCATCCTAGCATATGACTGACTTGTATGTACAATATGTCTCTATTCATCACTATACTACACGTTGTGCTTAGTCTGTTAAATGACTGTGTGTAAAGTTTTGTACTCATATTTATTTGATTATTTAATATTTAAGCTAAATTAACTAACAAGTAATTTGCATTACAAATGCTAACGATGATTTAAAAATGCCAACCCTAAAATACGCGTAAAAAAACGTAATTATATCGTACGGGGAGTCGAGGTGTCGACTTGTTGAAAGATATCGCGATATTATCGAAATATTTTACTTTAATATCGGCGGCTGTTTTTAATCGTGAAATTTAATTAAATACCTTCGTCTCTGACATTGATTTATCGATTATTCCGTTTATCGATACATTAAGAAGCTGAGCGTAGAGTTGTTCAAGAAAAATTCACGAATTATCGATAACAATTGATATTTTAAATCCGTGATTAATTTTATTAAGTAAAATACCGTTATTTTTTATTAGACGTATTTCCTTCCTGTGTTAACGCTTTAGGGTCACGACATAGAAAGATAAAATTTAATATTATCCCGTCCCACGTATATCTTTATTTACGAGGAGTCTATGGCCGCGACGGATTTACGAAATCGAGAATTTACGATAAAAATTTTATGTTGGAATTAAAACTATTACAAAGTATAATAGTTTAAATGGCGTAGTTTTGTTGGTCGATGACTAACGAATCGGTAGACTTTAAAGACAAAAACGAGTGGCGGAGACAGAAAGGACGAGCATGTAAACGATAGCTTCTTAATCTAGACTGGTATACTTGTCTTGTAAAAAAATCCCAGATCCACAAGTAATAAACAAAAAACATCAATTACAATGCTGCAAACTTAAAAAACCTAGGTAAGATAATACTCATCACAGAGAATCCTTCCCAAGGCTAAAAGATTCAAATGAAAGAATAATGGACGGATGATACAGAAAATCAATAACGGACAAATTGAAGGTCATGCGTATGCAAACCGAACAAACATCCGTTGCACAAGGGATTTCAATTGAAATAGTTGTAGTTCGAGACAAAACTGAATTTCACTTATGAGGTTTATGTATATCCTTAAGAGATGGCGCCACAGTACAAATAGCTTACACGTGGTCATTTTCTTTAAATAAAGAAATTGGCGTGAAGATTAAGTTCTGCTGCGTTCGCAGCTCAAAAGATTCACCAGCTAACAGATATTGCCACTGTTAGGTTGGTCTACTTCACTTACTTCCACAACTTAATTTATGGTATTTTGTTGTGGGGGACAGCAGTTGTGGTGGATACCATATTCGTACTACAAAAAAGGGCTGTCTTGGCGCAAAACAAAGTTTTGAGTCGATAAAATTTCCTGAACCATCATAGTAGAACCCGTATCATAAAACAATGTGGACACAACTGCATAAAACAAATATGATTATTCTAAATTGTTTATCTAATGTATCCTTACCTTGCCCTTACTTATTTTAATCACATAACAACACCGCGTGTTGAGGAACGTCGCAACAAAGTCAAAATGGCAGACAGGTGGATATAGTGCGGGCAGATTACATCCCATTCGGCCGGACGGATCCTCTCGAATTGGGTTTCGGTTCATGAAATATTGATAGGAGGTTTATTATGGACTATGCTCCGTTTACCGGATAGAGATGCTAAGTTATGATAAAATTTGTATTTTATATATACCGATAACAAGCTGAAATTACGTTATTTGTTTAAAGTATTTTAATGTTGTGAACAGAATATAATGTATTCCGTATTAACATGTTGACATTGGAGTGTAGTTTACACAATTAATTATTACCTAAGAACGATTTATTTTTGCAATATGTTCATACATCTGAATTCTTCTAATCTGTTGTAAAGATATTATAAAAATAATTCTGTAAGAAGCTAGAAAGCAATTTCTAGAAGTACTGATCCGATTCCGAATTAACCGATAAAAATGTTTTTTTTTTTTTTTTAATGTTACCAACTTTTATATGACAAAATCGAGCGGTTGAATTTGAAGGTGCAAGATAAAAAAGAACTCTTATCACCTGTGTCGAATCCTAACTAATATTATGAATGCCAAAGTGAGTTTGTTTATTTATTTATTTGTTACACTTTTATGTTGTAGCTACTCATCTGATCATCATAAAATTTTGCAGACATTGTCATGGACACAGAAAAAGATATAGGGTAACTTTCATTGAGACCATTTTTTTTTCGAAATGACTACGCTATTGACCTAGCGAAGTTTTAACAGCTTCACCGGACTACGAATGAGACCATAACGCCTGTGTCTATTATACCGACATGACTGACAACACCGTAGGTTCATCCATCGGATCGTGAACGCTTCGGCGGGGCAGATTGTGGATTATATTTACAAAAAATGGCTATAAAAGATGATAATGAAAACACCATGAAGGCAACATCACAATTAAAAATCCGAAGTATAATATATATTTGTATTTTTTTTGTTTTTTTTTTTCATTGGAGCACGACAAAGTGACTGTACTATGCCCGATGTTAAGCATAGTACAATCCAAAAACATCGGCAACCACCGATATACAGATTATCCATCGCCGGTCGCCGCTGTATGCCGGCCATACTGACGAAAGTCACCCGGTACTGGATATGCACAGGCTGATCCCGAAACGCGACACGCAGAAGCGAGTCACTATGACGGGCCTTTTCGCCATGTACATGGTAGTTGCGACCCAGTCGGGCTGTAAAACCCTACCACCCCGCTAATTATAAATATATTAATCCGAAGTAAAGTTAACTACAATAATAAAAATAGTTGATCATATTTAAAAAGATTTTTAATATGATTAATATAACTAGAGGCTGCAGAATAAAAAAAAACGTTCATTGAAAAAGAGACTGTCCCCGAGTGATAAATCAAATCTACATTAACACAGACGAAGCCACAAACAAAAGCTACTTAAAAATAATTTAATTAGTTCTTAACTAAATTGCCGCTATGAAAGAGCTAATAAAATAAGGAAAAGTAATTCATTTATGGTTTATACTCTTACTCTCTACACTACACTAAGAGCATCAACCACAAACGGTTAGCCAGCTAGTCTAAACCAATGACCTAAAGTGAGGCTAATCAAGAGACTTAGCTGTAATGGAAAGAGTTTTTTGTTTTCGAACTGACTACGCTATTGGCCTTGCAAGGCCTTCACAGCTTTACCGGACTACTTATGGAGAGAGTATTTTGTTTCATTGCATTGCAATTTTACTAAATGTTCAAGATATTGCAGACTCAGTGTTCCAATGGGATTCAGTGGCAGAGTCACCAATGTTTCGGTTATGCGATACATAAGCACATCGAGTGGTTTATTTTATCAATGAAGTATTATCTAAACATGATAACATGCCCGCTTATCATCACAACATGCGTACAGAGACAATCACATGAGCTATGTGGAAATGTGTTTCTGATGTAAAATTGACGTCATATCCCAAACTTGTAGAAAATTGATAAGATTAGCATTTATTACTTAGTTCTCCAAATCACTCTACAATTAGTTTAAAAAATAAACACAACTAAATTGTACAGTTTATGCGGGATTTGCCATTTCTAAAGCGATTTAACAAGACTTACTAACAGATAGGTAATTCTCACTGTATTGTCCAGATTACATAAGTTTATACTTTTTCTTAGGGCTTAAACAATAATTTAAAAAAATCAAAATAGTAAAATTTAATATCCTATAATAATATTGATAAAATTAGATATAAAAAAGTTAGTCTATAATTAATTGAGATAATACACGTAGTTCTTGTGAAACAATAAAATAATTTTCATTAAAAAATAGCAAAAATATACTCCAGGATCGTAGCTAACACTGTATTTATGACACGGAGTATCCGAACTACAGGGGGTCCCTTAAACATGTGTCACTTAAACTTTGTAAAATGTTACCCACGACCTCAAAATCGTATTAAAAGAGTCTATTGATTCATTAACTAACACATGTTCCTACTCCCTAGGAGTTCTTATGTTATACGTCATACGTCGTAGAAAAGCACTATATAAATAAGCATAATGAAGATCCCTATTTCGACATTTTTGATATCTAACCTAACCCCTTTACAATTAACCACGTTGGTTATCAGCTTGTTGCTGTCATACTTTTTTTTATACTTTATATGTTTAAGCGTTTCACAACAATGTAAAACTGATGTAAAATGACGCCGCGGTATGGTTTAAGATGGTAAACATATCAAACCTAGAGAAGACCGTCTTCCATGTGCTGTTGCCGGAACACATCAACAGTCGCTTGGCGACAGATTTTCAATTTGAGGGTGGTAGCTCTAGACAGGGGGACTTAGGAAAGATCTTACTATCATGCAATGATTTCATCACGATATTCGCCGGGAGCTCCGCCCCAGTTGCAAGGATTCGAACCTACCTTCATCGACGCTGTGTCCGAACACGGTATCAACTAAAGCATCGTCGTTTCGAAATAACTCTGTCTACAATTTAAATTTACTTTTATTTATTTATTATTGAGAATCAAAATAGAAATTCAGACATCATATCTACGACCTTGGTTTTCGATTATGAACAATTCCCATAGGTCACGACTGAAACGTTACCACATGAAAACCGCAAGAGCGATCCTCTAATTCAGATAATAAGAATATTGTTTAACACCAGACCGCTAACACGCTCAGTTGGTACGCAATTTTATACATTCCACTATTCAAACATAAAATATTTACTCGACTGTTCACTAATTATATGTGAAAACTGACACTTCCTTAGAAAAACGTAAGATACCCGTGAGTGATATAATAATATAGAATATGAGACGCTTTATAAAGAAAAATGTTCAAATTATAATTTGACGGATATTCATTGCTCATTATTATCTCTAAACGATCTCTGTCTGTATATTTTTTACCTTTTTACGACTAAACCTCTGAACTGATCCCAATAAAATTTGGTATAGACGTCCGTCAGAACCCGGAGGGCATTGGCTACTTCTTAATCAGGCTATACCGAAATTCATGTAGACAAAGCTACGGGACACATTGGTATGAAAGATTAGTTAAATTGGTCAATTGAAACTTAGAAAAAAAATCTACATATTCTCAAATTTGTCTGCTACACAATGGAACTATCAAACATTACTAAGTTTGATTCTGTTTCCGTCAGCTGATAGTCTTTAGCAATTAAAATAAAATTATCATATGTACATAAGATACGGATATCGCAAACCATATATATGTTATTGTCTTTGATATGCGACAAATATACCTTTTTTACATACAATAAAACAATTAACGTAACGTAAACATTTCGACAAAACCCCAAACTTAATAACTACGACCATTATAATATAGTTGTATAGTAATTACTAGAAAATATACAAACTCTTAGGGAAAAGTGGATGTCAACTTTCGAAATATATGTTTACTTCCATCGAGGAGACTCATTGTCGATACAAAACGTCAAGTCAGTCCGACAAATGACATCCAGCGTGAAGAAGCAAAATTAAACAATGCCTTCGACAGAAAGGGACATTTTTGGAGAAAAAAATAAACATTAACAACACGTTTCGTTAATATTCCCCTCGTATCGACGATTGTTGGCGCTAGTCTGTGTGGTCCGAAACGATATTCGAGTTTATTTCAACGTTCTCTAACAGTTATTCCCAATATACTATTTTCAACTACTGAATATTCAGGTCATCACAATTTTATACTTAAAGCGGGTCAGATTTTATTTTTGTGCGTCAATAATTAATACACACTCATTATTGTAATAATTGCTACAAACTCTATATAAATACTTTTTATTATCTATACTAATACTAATATTATAAAGAGGTAAAGTTTGAGTTTGTGAGGTTGTATGGGGTCATCTACTACTGGACTACGGAACTACTGATCCGATTTGAAAAATTCTTTCAATGTTATATAGGTATATTATTATGGTAATTTATCGATACGTCTCATTATGAGAACGGCGTACTAACGTGTCCTTATTGTGCACGGAGTTTCGCCACGAAGATAGACTACATAAGCCATCTTCGAGCGCACCAGCGCCATTTCCCTGATTAAGGGTCAAAGTGGTCGCTATGGCCGAAATCGCTCGGAGCAATCATCAATTTACCGAGGATGGTCCTATAGGCTATATATCATCACGCTAAAACCAATAGGCGAGGAACACCAATGAAAAATGTTCAAAAATCGGTTTTTTCCCCTCTTGAGAGCTTCCGTTTCGTTTTAGCGTTAAGCCCAAAGTAACTATTCCACATTTATATCCGTGTAGTCCGGTGAAACTATTAAGGCCTTGCTAAACCAAGAGCGTAGTCAGTCCGAGAAAAAAAACCGTTTATATTCTGTAATCAATACACTTATATTACTAGTGTTTATATTTAAAAAATGTTGTGTACCGCGTCTTGTCCAAACAATTCCATCTACAGGTCTAATTAAGATTATATTCTTGTATACTTAATTGTTCAATTACATTAAGGTATTTATTTCCTTGCGTTTGAAACCTTTTTTCCAATGAGGCAGCAAGTATCATCCGATTGTCACAATTATCGCTAAAAGCATCGCCAGAACGTTTGTTGTAGGTACGAGTTCGATCGATCCAACAAACAATAGTGTAAAATAAAAATATATTAGCCCTCGTTCGGTTGCTATTGTGAGGACCCTACTTGGAACGCGCCTTCTACTAGGCGATTGCATCGGAAGCGGTAGAAATGCACCGGGATTATGCAGCAATCTGCCATCAGAGGCCCCTCTGCCCTTCCCTCGGTAACGTATCGTGTTGCTGGGATTAATTGGTGTTTACCCCGCCGCCCTAGGGCAAAATATCCATGAAATGCCACGTGAAATTAGCAACGGTTATAATGTTAAATTAATGTACTCAGAACACTTTCATTAGACACTAGCTTTACTACTTTGTATCTGAATGACAAGTACCCTATGTCCTTTCCCGTAATATAAACACTTGAAAAACTGTACGCAAAATTTTATGGTGATCAGTTACGTATTTCAGGTGTGAAAGGGTAGCAGCAATCAGACAAATAAATACAGTCGCATTTCACATTTATAATATTAGTTAGAATTAGGTCTAGGTTAGACAATAATATTAAGATGTATAATTACCGCTTCAAACATAACATTCATATATTTCCATCGGGTTTCGATAAAAAAAAATATGCAAATATAAAAGATAAACTATAATACCTATTATACAATTGTTGAGAACAACAATTTAAAAGATTATAATTTAAAATTCAAATTAATGTAAATGCTTTACACGTTAGTCAATTAGAAAAATTAAAATATATTTTTGTAAGGGAACGCAAAGTCTACAATAAACTTATAAAATATCTCTAGAAAAACAAAACCTATACTATTCAATTTGAACGAAAACGGAAGTGCGGAAAGAACATAAGAAAAAATACGACATATTTCATACGAGCATTAGACCGCAGACGCAATTAATGCCGAAGACGATCGTGTTTCAGCATTACTCACCGAATTCCCGACAGACCGTCCGGAACTAGGAATGCAATTGGACAATTCTATGACCTCTGTCTTGATAGATGGAACCCAATAAATTGTTGACTTAGCCTGCAAACGCATCCCACGAATGTCTTCACGCTTATGCGAGCTTTAGATTATCAAAAGCGAAGACCCTCTCGGTCGACTGGGCATTCGTGTTTTTACTTACTACACGTATTCATCTCGCTCAGACGGTACGAGAACGAAAAAGATAACTGTAGTTCTATTTGAATCCACGAGAAAGAAAGATTCTGAAATTAGAAATATTTTTTACTTAAAAGGATATTTTTAGTAGCATTATGTTGGAACTAATTGTCTACAACTATTATTGTCAATCTACGCGTACTAGTGCCATTACTATATGGCTGCATCAAGAATTAATAAGTTTACGTTCAAATCTATGCTAATATTACAAAGCTGAAGAGTTTATTTGTTTAGTTGACCGTGCTAATCTCAGGAACTACTGGTCCAATATGAAAAATTCTTTCGGTATTAGATAGCTTATCGTGGAATGATTATAGGCTATAGCACTAATGAACAATGTTTTAAAATCGGTGCTTTTTTCTCTTTAACAGGTTCCGCTGCGTGTTAAAATTAGCTCAATGTAAATATTCAACGCGGATGAAGTCGCCGTAATTAGCTAGTATGTCTTATTTTATTAACCTCTCATCCTATGTTACTTTTCCCATGATAAACAAATAAACTTTATTTCTTTGTAATAGTCATCAATTTGTTGTGTACTATTAATTAAAACGTATAATAATTTCCAAACTATCTAAATACGTAAAACATTGTTGGTAGAAACAGCCCGTATCTGACATTGCGTAAATTCCCGACTTACCGTCTAAATCACAAATACAGGAGAGCATTCCCTGGTTTCATTCCCGAGGGAATTCTCCAACGCTTTACGGAAATTGTTACTCATTCTATAATACTCGCTGCATTATCAATTTTGAGACACTAATACATACAATTAAAGCACCTGATACAAAAAAGTTTAACATATTTAATGGTCACCCAAAAAAAAGAAAGTGTAACAATGACATAATCTATCTATACTATAATAAAACTGTAACAAGTCGAAATCTGTACATTAAATATTTTTTGAAAATTTTAATCAGGGTAGACTATGTTATCGATATAGAAGCCAAAAATAATCTTTTTACAATTTTTGTCTGTCTGTCTGTCCCTATGAACACGCATCACTCTGAAAGTACTGAACCAATCTTGACGAAACTTGACATAGTGATACCTAATATTACGAGATTACATCAAATGTACTTTTTATCCCATAAAACGCAAAGAGTTCTCCAGGATTTAGGACTAAAGTCTAGAATCTAAGCCCGTATTACTCTGAAAGTACTGAGCCATTTTTAACGAAATTTAACACAGTGATAACTGATATTACAAGGGTACATCCAGGATATTCTTTGTCCCATAAGGCGCAAGGGATTCTCCAGGATAACAAAAAACAAAAATTTGTAGTTAACGTAACTAGACTTATTTGCGACACCTTAGTACAAGAGCCGGCAACGTTGGAAGAACAAGAATTTTAGAATAGCTGGTTCTTTAATATATATTTTTTATATCAAAGGAGACAAACGAACAGGTGGGTCACGTGATGTTAAGTGACCACCACCAGCTATAGATACTAGCAACACCAGGGGTGTCACAAGTGCGTTGCTAGCCTGTATATGGAGGAGGGGGAAGATAAGGGAAGGGAAAGGAGGAAAGGGGAAGAGAGATAGGCCTACGGAGCTCTCACTGACCGAACAAATCTCTACAATACAAGCAACGTTCTTTCACGTCGGTTTTCTGTGAGAGGATGTTATTAGCCCGAACGAGCCAACCCATTCATGCTGAAACCGGTAATAGCTTCAACGTGGCTCTACCACCTACACTAATTATCAATACAGAATTTCAGACACCTGGTAGTCGGTTAACGTTGTATTTTTAATGCGCATTTTGATTTAATTAACTTTGATTTATGAATAAGTTTCAAGAACTTTTTTTTTTCAGTAACTTTTAAACGCATTTAAAAACATGAATTTATCACAGTCAGACACATTTTTTTATAAACAATCATGCCCTCTGATATATTTTACAAATAAAAATAATTAATTTCTCACTAATAATTTTTTTCCATAGCAAAGAACAAATTTTATTTTATTAAACATTATTGATATTAAGATTTCAAAATATGCAATGAAACAACGATAAACGTATACGTATGACTGACGCCATCCTAAATATATGCGTCGATAACATACGCTGCCACAATTATCACTATCTTTTTTTTTCGAAATGTAAACGCTGTTGACCTGGAAAGGTCTTTACAGCTTCACCAAACTATTGCGGCGAGCGCTGAAGGCACTCAGCCAATTTGGGATTTTTGGGTGACTAACTCAAGGGTGCATAGCACACCTCGGCTTGGGCTGTCGCGCGTGCCTCAACAACTCCTGTATGTATTTTGTTCCGGGAAAATTCCTCTAAACTATATAGGATAGGATAGGGAAAAATAAGGGTACCGGGAGTGGGGCTCCCTGACGTTCAGGCTGGTGCAGGTACTGACTGGACACGATTGTTTCGGGTGGTACCTGCACCGGATCGCTCGCAGGAAGGCGACCACCGCCTGTCACGAGTGCGGCGCTGAGGTATACACCGCGCAGCACACTCTCTCCGAGTATGTTGCGTGGGAGAGAGAGCACCGCACACTGGCGGCGGTGATGGGAGGGAATTTGTCGCTGCCTGGCGTGGTTTTGGCCATGCTCGGCAGCGAACAGGCGTGGCGAGCAGTGGCCTCCTTTTGCGAGGAGGTCATCTCGCAAAAGGAGGCGGCGGAGAGGACCCGTGAGGTAGTTCCTCTAAGTGGCCCTCTCCCCCAACGGAGGATAGGCGGGAAGAGGAGGTGCTTTGCCCAACTCCTCCCGCCACCGTAGCCGGACCTGAAAGGTGCAGCCGGGGGCTCATCCCTTCATTGCACAGGTACGGCGGACGAGGGGAGGCAGCTGGTGTGTACCCAGTCTGCCTGTCTATAGGAAGGAGCCCGGCGACCATCTTCCGCCGGGCGGACCGTTGGGTCGGTTCTACAAGGTTCATTAGCTAGAACGATCCCTTGCCGCCCTAACAACACGGTCTGTCGGTACACCGTGGTCCGTGAGAGTCGGAAAAAAAGGGAAAAATAAGGTTAGAACTCTTTGTCGTTTATTTCTCTGAAAATTTATATCTAAATATAATACTAATAAAATTACTGCTATTCCAACATGGTTTGAAATAACTTTCATTTTTATTTCCAAAAAAATAGTATCAAGCACATAACAAAATCACACATCAATAACAAAAATCTTTCAATAATAATTCCATTTTAATAATGTTTTAAAGTTAGTGAAAACATCCTAGAATTATTTAAAAATCAATATTTTTGTCTATAAAGGTACGATATGCATATATAAATGCAAGGCCGGTACGTTGTTCGGATGAATATAAAGATATATAAAACTGGCTTGATTGATTCTTTACGGTATGGCCTTTATCTATGTAGGCAATTTCGCCAATATCAAGTGTGACAAATACACGTTATAAATTTAATGCCAAATATTCAGTGTAACAAAGTATAATAATCTACAATACAAACAAACATAGATTACCAAAAAGTGTCGTGAGTGGTACAGTGATTATTTAAAAAAATATATTGGAAATATATATAAATTCGTTATCGAAACAGTTTCTAACTCTTAGACAATAGTTACAAACAAGTGACAGATGACGCTTCGACGCGGTGTTCATTATTTTTCTTCAATACAATGGAGTATAAAAAGGTTTTAATACAAGTTGAATATAGTCATGATAAAGTAATCTATACTAATATTATAAAGCTGAAGAGTTTGTTTGTTTGTTTGTTTGTTTGGTTGGACGCGCTAATCTCAAGAACTACCGGTCCGATTTGAAAGTTTTTTTTAGTGTTAGATAGCTCATTTATCGAGGATGGCTATAGGCTACATATCAGGTTAAAACCAATAGGAGCGGAGCACTAATAAAGAATGTCTCAAAATCGGGCCATTTTTAGAGCATCCGCTGCGTGTCAGTGTCAGTATTATATGCGTTGCCTTGGTAACATGATAACATTCTATCGGAAATATTATTAGGGTTTATTTTGTGTTCCTGTTCAAAAGTTTATTCTACGTTATTTTTAATTCCAATTTTTATTATAAGTAGTACGTTGCTATCGCAAACATTTTAAAAGTCTATTTTGTGCTGCTATTCTAAAAGGTTAGTAGTAATAATATTCGTCCTTCAATACAGGCCAAGGTATTAATCCATACTGCTAATTCTGAAGTTGTCAATATAGGGAGTTCTTATGTATTCTCTACCCAGTTTTCTTCTATGTCTAAGTTAATGTAAAGGTATAAGCGCCAAATCTTCTATATAATATTTCGTAAATTTTTTTGTTCCGAATTTTTGGTTGTTTGATATATTATGTATTACAAGAATAAAGTGTGTGTATATAATATTGAAATAAATACTTTTTGATGAATACATATATCTGCGGTGCTACAAATATTAACATCTTTTTTTTTAATTCTGTCGATATGTCTTTTTGTTTATTTGTTCCGGGTAATCTCCGAAATGGCTGGACCTATTTGAACGGTTTTTTTTTTCTTAGAAATGACTACGCTATGGACCTAGCAAGGTCTTAACAGCTTCAACGGACTACAAGTAATATTTGAACGGGAACTTTACAGGCAATTAATTAACTAATTAGCTGTTTTATTTTAAGTGAGGGTGATAGTAGTTTAAAGTTCCAGCTATGTGGCTTATGATAAATCCCATCCCATTCGATACACTATTAGTATTCACATATATAATGTACATGTTACCTGTTACTGTAGATGATGTGCGTGTCATACTAACAAATATATTTGAAAGAGTATTATTGTTATTTACACATCTAATAACAATTTTAAATATATTTAATACATTCAAAAAACGCGTGCGGATCCGCGGGTAACAGCTAGTGGAGTATAAAAAGGTTTTAATACAAGTTGAATATAGTTATGATAAAGTAAGTCGTAGAGATGTTTATTTAGCTTTATTAAGGTTAGTTTTTACCTTAATTGAACCTGGGTAGATGATGCTAAGAACGGGTTCTAGGCTTATTTAAAAAAAGTCACATATAATCTGGGTATATGTTTGAGTGAGTCCATGGATAGTTTGGATTCTCGATTGGAAACGGTAGTTGTGGCTCCAATCGGATATCAGTTTTATTTTTTTTTTCGCATTTAAAAATACAATTGATAACCAATTTGGTGCAGACGAAGTTGCACGGGTCAGCTAGTTATAAATATTAATTTTTTTCAACTACACATTTAGAATTGCTTATTTTTTTAAACGTCAGGTCCATGTACATAAACTTTTCGCAATATTGTCTAGACCAGGGTTTCTCTACCTTTTTTACTCAGTGACGCACTAACATATCTACACAAATTTGCGACACCCTTACATACCACAATTTGATAGTATAAGTGAACAAAAATAAGTTTGTAAACATTACGAAACACTTGACACCTGCTTGCGGAACAGTAATATATCACGACACGGTGGTTGACAATCGCTGGTCTAGAGCATTGATTACAGAGAACAGCTATTCTACTCCATTAGCAAACACTACGATAATTTCTGCGTACGTACGTACGTAATGATAATGTTGAAAAAGGCTATTTTCATATGGAATAAAGCGGGACTTGCAATAATTGTGATTAAATAATTTAACTTATACATATAAATAACTCGAAATTCCTGATGTTTATCCGGGAAATGAGAACTTTTCAGAGCATAGTATAGGCTACACATAATTAATAAATTGATTATATCATCATATAGTATTAAACAATGATCCAGATAAAAAAAAAGCTAGTTGTCATGAAACAACAATTTTTTTTCCAACTGTCTACGCTATTGTCATAGCAAGGTCTTAACAGCTTCACCGGACTACTAAGAAGAGCGCTTAAGACATTCAGCCAATTTTATTTTGACAACTAGCTGCTCGGCCTGATTCATGCAATTCGCGACCTATCTGAGCTAACCTAAGCTACATATTCATACTTATATAAGTTATTGAAACATATATGTGTACCAAGCATACGTACCTCAACAACACTTATAAATAAATTTCTAAACTATTTCAGTTAGATAAGGGAAAAGCAAAAACCCTTCCATTTTCATGTGTAAGCATGTGTGCATGCACGTGTGTGGAGGTGATATGTGTAATGTTGTTGCAGTGATGTAAGATTTTGGAACAACAAAATCAATAACACAAAATGTACCAGTACACAATGAATAAAATGGATCCTTGCAATCCGTGTCTAGAGTGTCCTTCCGCGTCCTTCAATAAAACATAGCAAAAAATAAACTTCACGAATATGCAATCGAGGATGCATCCGCGGACGGACACGCGTCGCCTTTAGGCAACATTTAGCCTGGCTAATCGCTCATAATTTAGATAATAACAAAGGGTTACCCACCGGTGGACCGTTCATGCGAAATCGCCCACTCGGTCGCTAATTACAGATCCGCGTATCGGTTTACCCAACCTTGAAATTATTCACAAAACATGTAAACACGTTGAATAAATTTTCTTATCTGCTCTTCGTACTTAAGTCGCGTCCTTATTAAAATTACAATAACTATTGATAGAGTGAACCGATTTTAATGAAACATATATGAAATGTTACTCGAGGACATATGATTTATGATTTATCATGAACACAGTACTTTAACAGTGATGCTTATTACAAACAAATCGACAAACAGACATCTCTAAAAATGATTTAAATGTCTTTCATTAGTTATTCCTAGAAACCTGCAGCCATTTTTTTTCACAAAAATCTAAAAATACAGACAGGTCAGATTTACATTATTATTATATGTATATATTACATAGTGTAGTTTGAAGCTATTTGATACTACTTATCAAGTACTTCATATTATAAAAGTTACTTTATTCATTTACTAAGAATAATAGAAAAGAAATGTAAATTACTGAATTAAAACGCAAAAACGGGTTTTTTACGTCTACTCGACTGCATCCTTTGGATAAATTACAACTAAATTTGGTATAGATAAGTAATTTGCACTCCTATTAAGGAGTATAATTTACACACCCTGACGAACGTTAATGTTGTTTTTATCGGACGTATAATTTTTATGTTAGTGAAGGACAAGAATTATTAGTCCGAAATAGATTACTAATGATCGCAAGCTTTCGTTTCTAATTATTATACCAGACAGCGTGGATTTGCCCGCGGTGTTTGACCCAGGAATATTCAGAGGCTCAGTCAAAAGGCATAACGAGAAATACACGCAGTCAGTCGCTACAAGTACGTGGTTAACGACTACAAGCTCATTACATTTTTTTTTATCAAACATAAAACGTACATACCAACAACATTTTATTATACCTTCACATGAAAATAGTTTGTGTTCGACTTGTTAAGATAGTTATCACACATACAGTTATATCTATGTTCCCTGAGTATTCTTCAAGTGAAGAACACTGCAAAATGAACAAAAAAATTACAACTCGAAACAGGCACCATATAGGCAGGCAATATATACGGCTGCAAAATGTTATTCGAGATATTAAAAACGTAATATAGTGGAAGTCGATGAATTTATGGTATCGATAAATAATCGGGGACCCTTGTAAAATTTAACGAAAATGTCAAAGGTAAAAAGTCCGGGACGCGAATACGGCGAAAGCAGGTGCGCGCCGCGTGTCCCAAGACAGCTGCAAAATAATACATTTTAAAAGAACATAATTTTTGCAAAACTTTAATCATGTATTAATTCCACACACATAAAGGCAATTATGTATATACAAAAACGATAAGTAGTATTATAGAATAGCATTAATATATGTCGTGTAATCATTTGTTTAGAGGTGTCAGAACAATAAATAGATATAGTAGCAAAAACATGAATAGATTAGAAAAGCTACTACTACCTTTAACTAATGAAAAAAATGTACAAACTGTTAATAAACAATAATCCTAAGTCATTGTTTGTTTTATATGTGCTGTACAATATATTAGTATATTGATTATTCAAGAGCGCACTTTTTGTTAACCCTGCCTGCATTCTAGACAATTTCTTGCAAGGAGGCTAAGATAATTAAAACAGAATGTAACTAGACTATACTTTCGATGAAATGTCTTGATGAAACCATAGTACAGCGATAGGGAATTTATCAAATACCTCCTTGGCTATAGGTAATCAATGCACTTCACAGTGACCTAATTTCTAAGATCAGTATCTTAAACTAAATCATCACATATCAAGCGTGATTGTGTTTAAGCGGTAAACTTACGAAATATAAAGAAGAGTATTATATAATTTAATACAATTTCGCTGACGACTCAGATATGGCCGCCTATTCGACAAAAGCACTACGAAAACTAGAAAATGTACAAAACGGTAACGTGTTAAGTCTCGTAGGTTCCCATCGAGTCACTTAGAGCGGTCCCGGCGGCGATGGCGGCGGCGGCGGGCCAGCTGATAATTACATTAACACAAAACCAGTTTGTACATTAGGTGCCCTTTGACTGCACTGATTCCTTCCGACGTATAGGTACTCTGTAACGTGAGATACGATATGTGTGGCCGCTAACAAACACATACGCAGCCTCGTCGTCGTGTAAACTTCTAAATACGGTTTACTCAGAACATCAAAAAACTCACAAATCAGATTTATTAATTTTTTCATCTTGATAGCGTTTCAACACTATATCAATAATTTAACAATGGTAAGGAAAAAAAATCAAATATGTCAATAGATACTTGACAGGATATAGTCACCTTAAAGAGCGCTGCTATCCAAGCGAATACTTTAAAATTCTACATACAAATTTAAAATTACCTAGTCCACGACGCAACACGATTTTATTTCTTTATCAAAAGCTACGAACTATTGCAAGGTCTGCCTCTAATTATTACACTCACTCGTAGGAAACTTTTTCTAATACTTGTACAGACGCAGCGTGGTAAAGTTATATTGCCAAACTTGGTTAAGTACAAAACAAAATTAAAATACAAACATCAACAACAATAATTCTATTTAAAAAATGAATAAATATAAAATACATAATTATAAAGAAAATAGTTATTTATACATTAAATAAACATATGTCATTGTTAAAGACAGTAACAGTATAAATTTCTCAACAGTTAGTTACAACTCTATCTTCGTAGATAAAATCGTTCGAGACTCGAGTGTAGCGATGATGCGCGGCTTATAACGGTTATATTGCTTGGCTTAAGCTCGCAAGCTCTTGGCAAAGTGAAGCCACTGGGAACTGGCATTGTGTGGGATGCGCATGCATATTTCATACTTAATAATGTAAGTTTGCGAAGCTCGTTTATTGTTGATCTATCGCTTAAACGTACGACATGCGGATTTATTTTTCATACTTCGATGTTCCTTATCGTTTATTCTAAACTTATAAGCATCTAAAATGGTTTTTATATTTTAAGTATCGTCACACAATAATCTGACAACATTTCTCATGTAAAATATTAACAAATAAAAAAAGGATCATGAACAAACATTAATTAATATAAAAGCGTTAACACACAAATAGGTCGTGCGCAAGTAATTTCATAAATATATGTTATATAGTCTTCGGTGTTACGAACACATTTTTTAAAACTAAACCCAAAGAAAGCATCTTAGGTAGCATGTTAGGCATTTCTACAGGAGTTAAACAATAAAGACAAAAATGAAAATATATTAAGACGGTGATTTTTAACATGGAGTATTCAAGTTTAAAGATTCAGTTGCATGACAATTGTGGTTGTTAACTATTTATAACAATAACAAAAGCTACTAACAGCTGCATTAACTAAAACATGTTGTACTATCAAACACTCTGTGATAGTTATAGATATTTGGGTTATAACTTCAAAAATCAATTAGTTCCTAAAATCAAAAAGGGTAACATTTTGAACTTGGCTACTCTTTGTATTTACCACTAAATATTCAATGTGCATCAGAATTGTATTCAGTTACGATATATTATTTAACTAACTACTGTATTTAAATAGTTATAGAATACATATTAATGAGTCATAATTATTATTTACAGAATTGAAAAAAAAAAACCAGTACTAATTTTCGTATTGGAACACAAAAATACAATATCATAATTTCACATTACACGAAGCTAGCATATAAAAGCAAACATTATTCCATTAGGAATATGAAGTGAAATATTTATATACATTAATTAAATATTCGATCCGGCCCGTTAGCATTCTGCTTAATTGGGTCTCGTGCAGGGAGAGGATGTGGTTCTTAGATTACAATTTTCCTGTTATGTTGTATTAGTCATATACTATATAGTTATATAGAATTAAACTCGTAATAGAAACGTTTTCAATTCCTGCATTTATTCAGTGCGTAATTTGACAAATCCGAAACAATGAATTTTCAGTGGTGACGCGGTAAAATTTATCTGAAATAATCTATCAGCCATTGGAGTTTTCATCAATATTAAAATGAAGCTGTGGCATGATATACAACAGTTTATTTAACAGCTTAATATATGGTCAAGGCCAGATCATCTACACTGAAAACCTCTTTAGATAGCGATAAAGCAGTGACAAATTTATGAAGGAATAAACATTTAAATTAAACTCTGCCTTCATTAATATCAAATATGGCTATCTCCGTTTTAAGTTAATCACATTTAACATTCTATCGACGAGGAACACACTTCATAACTGCCCGACGAAGCTTGTCGCATACAGTTCTGTATCTTTATGAGTAATCATTATCATTAAATTGGAAGGGTTAGGGCAAGACTAAACTGAGATCGAGTCAGAAAACATATTTACTTAAAAAAATGCATTTTAAATCAGGTATAACAGACAAAGGTATTAAAGTACCCGGCTTTTAACTTGGCACTTCGGGAAGAAAACCGAGATAGCTTTCGTACAGCGTTATCTCTGTTTATCGTGTTAGTAGTTCGGTGAAGCTGTTAAGATCTTGCTAAGTCAATAGCGTAGTCAGCTCGAGAAAAAAAATCTGTTCATCGTGCTGTGCGATAGAGAAAGCGCTTCACAAAATTCGAGCGATCCGATCTTAGCAGGATGTCTCACTCGTCCTCCCAAAGTGATATATCAAATGCCGGGTACTGTACTATAGAATGATTACTTATGTTTTCTTTGTATAAATAACTGGTCTTTACCCGCGACTTCGTTCGCGTGGAATAAATACTTTGGGCTAACATTAACACGCAACAGTAACTCTCAAGAGGAAAAAAAAACCCCGATCTTTAAACATTCTTCATTGGGGATCCGCTCCTATTGGTCTTAGCGCGACGATATATAACCTATAATCATTCTCGATAAATAAGCTATATAACATTGAAATATTTTTTAAATCAGATCAGTATTTCCTGGGATTACCCCCTACAACGTCACAAACTCACAAACTTTACCTCTTTATAATATACCATTTTAAATTCGTTTACACACTCTACTAGCAACAGAATTGATGATATAATTCGTATTATTTATCATATATTACTAATAGAATGTAACATTTCTATTATAATATAACTGTATTTAGTAAACGTGTGTTGCCGTAATCATTCCCTCAGTACGAAAATTTATATGACGAGATATTTATAGCAATCTCAACACGAAACAAAACGGGTAAATTTGAAATTCAAAGACCGAAAATGTAAACGTATTCGAGCTTGTTACTGCTGTTAATTTCCGACAACTTTAATTTAGTACGGAGTTAAAATTTAATTTTACCGACTGTTTTATTCTTTTCTTGTCTATATTCTTAATACGCGATGTAATAACAAGTTTTTAATTGATAATATACAGTTTTATAAACGCGAGAAAAAGTTTATGTTCATAATAATAGATAATTCACGGTATTATGAACCGAAAAAAAAAGTGAATATATTCAGTGAGATTTTGTTATCTTTTACATAGTTATCGTTGTTCTATCCAGACGAATAAATAGAATCTGTACTGGATGCTGTCAGTTTATACCATCGGTTAGTCTTATCCAGAATACTATGAAATATCATTATTATCAATGGCGAAAGCGGGGTGGTAGTGTTTTACAGCCCGACTGGGTCGCAACCACCATGTATATGGCGAAAAAGCCCGTAATATTGATTCGCTTCGGGGCGTCGCGTTTCGTGATCAGACTGTGCATATTCAGCTTTTTGTAGGCCGGTATGATAGTGGCGACAGGCAATGGTTAGTGTGTCACTCGATGGTCGCCATAATGCAGTCATTCTCCCGTGCTACAATAAAAAAAAATGCTAAATGATATTATCATAAAGATTTACTTTCTCACGCTCTAAGAGAACTTAAGGTACTAAAGTATTTCCTATATTGTGGCCGCTGCGTGTGTCAATAGGATATAGAAATATGACACAAACAAAGTTCACTGAGCAACAAGAGCTTGTTTGTCTGGCAATATTAACTCTAGTCACAGTGGAAACTGAAGACCTAGGACGACGAAAGCGTCTATTATACGAACTGTATCAATGAGGTGAATAGAGTATTAAACGAAATTATTTAGATCATATTTGTTTCATTCTAAAATGATATTAGACGCCAGGATAGCATTCCTTTTTGTGAGCAAAAAAAAATCTTTAAGTTTTTTTAAGAATATATAAAAATCCATATAAGCAAGTTTAGTCAGTAATTAAAGTGACGTATAATGTATTCACGTAGTTCTATT
The DNA here is from genome assembly GCA_014332785.1 of Antheraea mylitta. Lineage (NCBI taxonomy): Eukaryota > Metazoa > Arthropoda > Insecta > Lepidoptera > Saturniidae > Antheraea > Antheraea mylitta. The sequence goes on along the minus strand of JACEII010000017.1, from coordinate 3,445,414 downwards.
GTACGCTCATTTTGTTGATGTACCTATATTTTTTACTTCTAAAATTATAGTTTTATTTAGTCTTAGATTTGTGGTGACAGTAGCGATACTTCTTTAGTATGATTATCCGTGACGTGTTATGTGTTACTTTTACTTTTTCTTTTTTTTGTTCGTTTTTAATTTTATATTTACATTAATATGACCGACTGAATCGTTCGTTCATCATATAGGCTCCCATCGAAAATCACCGCTGCAGTACTACTATATTGTACATTTTTATTGAATGGGTTCGCCAATTGTTGGACATTTATTTTTAATTTTCAAATGTATTTTTTTGTTTAACTAATTTATGTAATTTAATTTAATTATATGTTTGTTCCAACAATAAAGTATTTCATTCTTTCTTTCAAGGACACTTAGAGTATAGTTCGTTATTTTTTAGTATCTCATAAGGTTTATCTATAATTTTCAATGTAAGCACCTCAAACTCTTTCTTACGATTACATTACAATACGTAACTTTTTCTACTTTCTATCAATATAACATACACGTTATATACATAATAACCTTTCGGAAAAGAAATCTAAACGACAGTGAAAACCGGATCAAAAACCATTGCATGATTTAGAGAAACTAAGACAATACACAGACGGACAGAAAAAAGGGTTTAATTTTATAACACAGGTATACATAGATTATACATACGACAGTATCGCAAGGGGTGACGTTGTACGGATAGGTGATATAACTCATGAAATGTATGGTTTACAATTCAAAGAAATGTCGAACCTGGTAGCGCTGGTAGAGTGCAGTCCGCACGCGTACACACGTCATACAATAAAAACATAAATACACAATAAACGTAAGTTGAACGACCAGGCGTCGCATCGCACTGATGACTCAGTTTCTACCTGACCGGAGAGCACCGTCGTTTTATTACACAAACCCGTCTGTGATCATCACAAAGGCCAGGAATTCCGTAACCGTCCGACTCTAATATATCAACCGAATAAGCGAAATAGACGTTGTCAGAACAATCTATGCTACTTACTAATTCAACGGATATCGGTCCGTTCGGTGATAAACTTTATTTTACTAGATTCGACATTGATTTATCTCGTTTGGATTTTATGATTTGAACGGTAATAGTAATGTAGTTTTATGTGATATATTAAAATTAAAAATATAATGATTATTTAGCATATTATTAATAATATTGGGTTAACTTATTTTACATGTTAAATTATATTACAGAGTTATAATATAATTGGTTAACTCTAGGCAAATGAGATTAAAATGTGTATACACATATCCATGTGTGTTTATCCAGCCTAATTTCGACATCATTTGAAGTTTTTTTTTTCGAAATGACTACGCTATTGACCCAGCAAGGTCTTAACAGCTTCACCGGACTACTAAGGCGAGCGCTTAAGGCACTCAGCCGATTCTATTTTGGCAACCAGCTCAAGGGTGCACGACACACCTTTTTTTTTTATATCAAAGGAGGCAAACGAACTCGTGGGTCACGCGATGTTAAGTGATCACCACCGTCCATAGACACTAGCGACATCAGGGACGTCGCAAGTGCGTTGCCAGCCTGTATATGGAAGAAGGGGGAGGGGAAGGAAAGGCAAAGCAGGAAAGAGGAAGGGACGTGGGCCTCCGGCTCTCTCACTGACCGAACAAAACACAACAATGCAAGCACTGTTATTTCACGTCGGTTATCTGTGAGAGAGGTGGTACTACCCCGGAGGAGGCGACCCATTCGTGCTGAAACCAATAATAGCTTCAGCGGGGCTCTACCACCTACCACACCTCGGCTTGGCTGTTGCCTGTTGCATGCAAAATCGCGACCTATCTTAGCTAACCTAGCTAACTATTCATATATGTATGAGTTGTTGAAACGTATATGTGTACCAAGCATACACGCCTCAACAACTCCTCCATATATTTATTATCGGTAAATTGAGAGTTTTTCAGTTCGATAAAGGAAAAAAAGTAAACCCTTCCACTTTCATGTGTAAGCGTGTATGCGTGCACGTGTGTGGGAGTGATCGTGTAGTGTTGTAGCAGTGATGTATATTTGTGTGTCACCGTATCGCGCAAGCAACGCACTCAAGGGCTCCCTACCGAGGGATCGAACTTAGGCTTGAGTCGCTGCCGTGGGAGGACTAATTGGGTTCATTTGAAGTGACTTTGACAAGACATATATGGAATAGAAGAAAGACAAGACATTAAGGAATTTTCCTAGTTTTGATGTAATTACGCTTTTATACGATGCCATAGTTTTAACGACAACCTAAAATAGAGATTAACTTAATGTAAACGGAAACATGGGTGTACACTTTAGCATAGTTGATAATATATTTACAAAATACACAATCAGTTATGAATATCACTAAAAACTACATGTAATATAGGATTTTAATGAATCAATATTCCATTTTATCTTTACATGTAACTAGCTACTAGTATACAGAATCAAAGTTTTTGCTTACTGAAGGAAATAAAGATATATAAGGTTATTACAAAAGTTAAGTTATTTTCACACTCTTATGTGTCGGCTGTTACTCGTGAGTACTATTTTTTCTGATAAAAAATAATGTATATAATATTATAAATGCTAATGCGAGTTTGTTTGTTACGCTTTTACGCTTCTAATCCACCAATCAGCCTGACATTTATTACACATGTTAGGGTATAGGCAAGGATAAGGAGGTAAAAGGACAGGAATATGGTAGTCCTGTCATCCAGAAAAAAATACTGTTACTTACAAGCGAAGCCGTAAACAAAAGCTTATCCTTAACAAGAAAACTGTTAAGCTATATAAAAATATAGTAAGATGATAAAATGGAATTTAATAAAATAACATATGATGTGATTTGTTAGGATCTGTGACAGAACAAAACACCTTTCTTTTAATGGGTCCTCTAATAAGAAAACGAAAGGTAGTCGAGATTTGTCATTGAATATCCTATAAAATAGAAACTTGAACGGAACCAATATTCAAAGGTTCTTCGTCATACAAAACGGCACGTGTCAATGTTATAGAATGAACTGTTATGTTTAACACATCAGGTTCCCATTTCGCACATTTCGGTTTCCGTTTTCCTTCTTAGCTTCGTCCATAAGCTGTTTATGATATGTTAATAATAGTACAAAAGAAATAAAACCGTTACACTATTTCAGAAAAAAAAATGCATTTTTAAATACATAAAATAATAAATGCCAATATTCTAAATTTAAATGCAATTAATTAATGGTAATTTGCAAGAGGTCATAGCAGGTTGTGGACATTTCCAACATTAAAGTATTATCCTTAAAAAGCTATTCATTCCCCGCGTAAAACACCCCATACTGTAGTAGTGTGTTATTAAGAGTTAGCTGTGGACGCGGCTACGTCCGCGTGGAACCTTATTAAAAAAAAAGAAATTAATTAATAAAATCATCTGACTTTATTTAGTACTCTACTCTTTAGTACTCTGGTTCTTAAATCGTATTGTCATTAAATTTACAATAACTTTTGATAGAGTCAACAGATTTTAATGAGAGACTAAATGTTACTCGAGGATATGCTTTATGATTCTCTTGGCGAGGTTTTATCGTGAACACAGTACTTTAGCAGTGATGCGTGTTCAAACAGACTGACTCTAAAAAAATGTATTTCGTTGCTTATTCCTAGACTCCTACAATATTTTTTTCTTAATTTAGAAATTATAGTTTAATATACATTCTTATTATATTTATAGATGCATAGATAAATATAGATTCTATGATATTTTTATTGGAAAATCATATTATAGTTTCAAATATGAAGAGTTTTAGATCGAAATTAAGTTCCCATATAACAACAAACGAGTGACAAATTAATTTTTTTAAATTTACCTCTACACATGAACAAAAAAATATAAATTCAACAATCACAAATGTATGTAGAAAAACTTCAGTTATCTATATATTTTCACATTTTGAAATTTTACTTACGAACTAAACTTAAAAATGTGAATCTGAACAATAGTTAAGTTTTACCGAGGCGGGCGCGCGGTGCGGCCGAGGGCCAATGCGCCCGCGCACGATTCTAATGCCAGGACGGTACGAGGCAAGCGGAGGGGGATCGACCGGTCGCGACGTCGTTCGCGTTGCTTTGTTGTAAGTAGCTGCCACGAGTGTTCTCAGCTGTTTTAGATTATAAAAAAATAAATAATTTGTAGTGAATTTATATCAGTTTGAGATCGGACGCGGTGGGTGGTAAAACAAGGGTTACTACTATGTTCGACTCGATTGCGGCCATGAAACACGTAACGATAATCTCGACACAGCGACTCTCTTATAGTTTTGTCTTGTTTCGAGCTTAACCACTATATATCCAATAGAATTTGCAAGCCAGCATGACAAAGATGACCGGCTATAATTTGCCAATTTTTCGACGGGAGCCCTTGGTTCTTGGGCTGTACTGTGCCTATCATCAATAATAGTTCCGTCATTTTGCCGTGCTACGAAAAATAAAAAGAAAAGAACCATAAAGAACAACAAAAAAAAACGTTTTGTCTAAGAAACAAATACAGAGTACACTAATAATACGTCATCTTCAGATATAATATTCCCATATTATAATATTATACAATAACAATTTTATTTTATATAGATTAATTAATAAATGATTATTTGTTACTAGCTTTTGTCGGCGACTTCGGTCGCGTTAGTATAAATTGCATCTATCCCTTCATTACTTTTTATATGCATGCAAGGTACCATTATCCTTTCTATAACCCTTGACAATTTTATTGTAATCGAATGAACTGAACGAACAAACACTGATCTTTATGTATGAGGAGATATAAGCTACAACGTACAAACGATTAAAAGTAAAGGTATGGCTGTGCTCATAATATTAACAAATCGCTCATAAATCAAACTTCTCAACTTCTTGAAGAACTATTATTAAAAAATAAAATAATTTCAATGTTATAACGTCTACATTTGTTACATATGTGATATTAACAAACATATTCTGCCATAATTAACACTACTTCTAATATATTTTAGTAGAATTCAAGTGTTAATTTCCTGAGAATAATAATGATATCAAAATATATTATTACGATAATTAAACACACTCGCTCGAGTCAAGATATATACTGAATTTAAGTCAGAAAGCATATTTGAAAACGTGAAATTATTCGTAACTAGTGGGCGCCCAGTGGTCGACGATTCGACCATAGTTAATTGATTTTTTTTAAGTTTAGTTCAAACTTAGAGTTCTTTTGTCAAAGGGTATACTTCTATAATCAAAGGTTTTCATCGTAGCTACTCAGTTATTTGCCATTTGCCATGATCTTTATTATATAATTTAAAAAAATCTATGTGTAAATGAAAATTAAAATTAATTATAAATTTGAAACAAAAACCACGTGGTAAAGCTCTCAAATTTTAAGCAAACATAACTTTACGAAAATAAAGAAATTTATCGCAGCCCATGACACAATTTTCAATTAATTTTACACGACACAATGGGGTGGTGTTTCTGGGTGATATTGAATTAAATGTAGTCTGTTCATTATGAGAAGTATTGATGTGCCCAGTATCATCGTTTCGAAAAGTAATGGATGCAGAATACAATCAAATGGTGAATCCAAAACAAAGACGTTTTTAATACTACCATTAGCTTTTGAAAATTAATTCTTTTTTGTTGATACATGAGGTTGAATTGCAACATTGTAACCGCGGAGGTTTAAGTCATGGATTACTTTTATGAACAAAATTCATATTTTGATTATACAAAGTATTATTTGGCTCATTTTTTTATTAATTCATCATTTGAAGTGAGTTCACCATAAAAAATAACAAAAATTACAATAATAATTATATTTTATAATATCGTTGTTGAATGTACAATGAAAAATGGTAATTGGAACGTAAGAATTAAAAAATACATACAGTCGTGCATAGCAACCTCCTTCACAACCTTTTTTGAAGTTCGTAATTATTGACGGCTGTCAAAATGTCTTTTTTATTTACGTGTGTGTATATGTTGTGTAAAATTCAAGTAGTAGTGTGAGTAATGCATATTTTAATTAATTTAATATACTTCTAATGCATTTTATATAAAATAAACAGCTTTCTGCACTTCTCCGCCTTATAAACTTTAACTATGCCAAATTTCAAGTTCATCCATTGACGGGAAATAGGTTAAAAAGGGGTACAAAAATTTTGCTTCACGTATTAATATATAGATTATTTAACAAAGGAACTAATAAAAAATAATTAGTGAGCATAGTTTAAGATATTAAAATTATATTCCGAGAGAGTAGCTTACCTCACGACGTTGAGGAGGGAAACCCGTTTACTGTCCCCCGGCGCGCCCGGTTAGAACTCCTAACTTTTTATTTTACTGCTCACCCTTTGTGGCTTAGGCTTGCGTGAACGCCCTACTACCTACCGACACGGCAACTAACATGTTTTCGTTTTGTTCAGCAACTCTACCGTCACTTGGTAAAACCTTAGCCCGAACTTCGGTACGAGCACCAGTAAATAAATGCAAACGTTTCCGTTTAGTACTTTGCGCTCACGACTTACTACCGATATGATGTTAATACACCGTTTGGACAGTTGATTACATGCTACGAAGTCTAACTAAAAAGACTATCTGTAAATTGCAAAAAAAAAACTGTATCAAACTAACTGCTACTCGGAATTACACAATATTAGCGTAGCGTAAACCACACAACCCAGGTCATGACGTAGTCCAGTGAAGCTGTTAAGACCTTGCTAGGTCAATAACGTAGTCAGTTCGAAAAAAAAAAACAATTCTTGACACAATTATTTCCTAATTCCCAAAATATTTCACACCTAAATCATAAACAGTTTACCTATAAATAATGTCCCACCAAAAATAAATCTTAGACACACCGTCATTACCGATTATCACAAACACAAGTCACCTGATTGGTAAGATTAGTAAGTTATTCGACCTTCAAACTCAAATCGATATAGGGCCATATTACAATAACCTAATCCTACTTTTGAACACGGCCCTACGTTAATGCATGATAAAACAAAAAAAAATCGCAACGAGCGATAAGATAAAAATACGCAAATACACATCAAGTCATCAAAAGTCCCGTAAAGTGGAAATAATAAAAACGGCGCCGATAAGAACAACGTTGTAGTACTAGTAACAATGATTACTGTCGCCATGCAGAATTAGGCAATATGTTATGTATTCGTGTAGCCTGCACGCATATAGTGTATGTATATACAGCGATACAACTATGTGTACGAACGTACAGATAGCGATAATATCGGCGGTTCAAGTGGTTTATCGATTTCACTGAACCCTAGATACGTCGAAACGATAGTTATTCGCGGATAACAGTATGCTATTAAATTAATAACAAACTAGCAAAAATAAAAAGTTTATATTTGTAATTTTTTTTAATAACATAGTATTGACTTCCATGACTTAGTTACATAGAACGGTTCATCATTGATTGACAAGGGATTCCAGAACAATACACCCTGTGTATTTGTAACGTGGATCGGGGCTTAACTGGTTTGTCACGATATAAAATGTAATAGTATTTTTCAATGATATTTTTAATCAAAATTAAAAAGAAAATCATAGTATCGGACGCAAATAGCAAATTATTTTTGACTATACAAACAATTTGAGAGATAAAACTTCCATTTTAGAAAAGATAAAAAGTGGAATTAAAAGCAAATCTTCGTACATTTTTACATGTAATTAACTTTAAGAAATCGCAATCTTCGTATGCAGTTTTAATACAATATTTCCTTTGTATTGGAGATAAAACAACAAACAACAGATCAGTAAGAATTAATAGAGCATATACATAAAGTCCCAAACAACAAGTCGTACGACTTTTTGTAACATTCCGGCTAGTTACCACATACAATATAAATATCTTTGGTCGAGCATCAATAGCTGTGTTCTGGCAGCAATATCTGAGAGCGTGTCTTCCTATACGCTTAACAAGTTACCTACCATCTTAGACCGCACCATTAATTGATATCACGTGAGTTAGTAATCAAAACCCTAAATAAAACTACAAAGTACAAAAAACATAAAGTGGATCTAATTTAAGCCAATACTACACGTATCAAATCGAAGCTATGATATATGTAACGTTTAACGAACTAAATAAATAAAATTACATAAAGAATAAATGTAATATTATAAATAAAATTTGCCTTAGATATAACATTAAAAGTAAGAACTTTTTTATAAGGAAATTCATTTACGTGGCTCAGTTGCAAAATGGATAACAATATAAAGTTGACTCAGCACATTCAAATATAAATCAATATCGATCCTAATATTTATCTAACATAGGTATTTTAATATTTAAATTATAGTACTCGTATTGATGTGCGAAACATATTCGCAATATGTTTTGTTATATGTACATTATCTATATTTTACATATAAAATAAATAAAAATATATATAATGTAATAATAATCTGAGTTCATCTAATTTACTTCACGGTAACGCCCCTAATCACAATTTATTTTGTTGTGCCCGAAAGTCCGATGAAATTGCCTTTAAAAAAATTTCAAATAAAACTGTACATATATGTATACTCCTCCTCCACCGACTTGGTACTCGGAACCCGCGCCCATTGCCACACCCAAACCAAACACCGAGCGTAGATATCATGGACGACATGCGTCCCACATTCGCCACTTAACAATCATTATCTGAACACTATCATACCGCTGCGACCACGGGACATGGTCCAAATTAGCTCTCAATATCCGCAGACAAGTTATAAGAATAACCGGTATCTAATATATTTCATCATTCTCATTACTTTAAATGAATAAATTAATTTTAATGTAATTCCATTAAACTATTTGACAATTAAACATGCCAACTTTGTTGTTACAATTTCAAGAATATCAAACAATATTGATAAGTATCGCGACGAACTGAAACATATTAACTGCGAGAAACCTTTTAGGCAAGCATTCTTCAGTGTACTGGACGACATAAATCGAGAGAACAAGAAATCAACAACAAAAAAATGCGGCAAATAGAATATGAACCGGAATGGCATTGAAAATGTCGTCAATAAATCTAGTTATCAATTAATGTCACCGTCATCGGAGTGTACGCGTTACATAATTTTACATAATTATTGTATATACATATGCCTACTTCTCTGTGAAGACTATGAAATGACCTCCCAATATTTATTTTTGCAGTATCTTGTGAATGATATAAAATGAAACGAAATGTTAACTAAACACCTAAATTATAAAATATATTAAATTCCAATTCTGATATTTGAATTGGCATAATATTTTTAAACTCAATATAATATGTGATTTTAAGTAATTAATTTCAAAGACCCAAATAAACAAAATACTAATTTTCTATTTCTTGAATAAAAACAATAACATTTTATAGAAAAGGCAATGAGAGCAGAAGCAGAACAAAAGTGCAGCCATGTTTTTGCACAAACAAATAATACTCCCAAGGCTTATTACATGGTAAAAATATAATGAATAAAATGAGTGATAGTGCATTAAATAATAATAATAAAAATGAATAATAATAATAAGAATAAAAATGTTTCACCAACCAGTTATAAGATAACTTTAATAAGCTTCTTCTGTTGATAAGTAATTTAAGGAATAGAATGTTGGTGTTAACCAAATTACATCTGTTAATGAAGGAAAAGTAAAATATATCTGGAGTTGGCGAGTGGCTTCATTAAGCGATTAATTAATGTAAAAAAAAAATGTACGTAAAGAATATAGTGCTACATTCTCACTTTTATAAATATATGTCATATTCTTTTATAAACATACTTATAATTACAAGTATAGCAATGCATTAAATTAAAAATGTAACACCTAATATAACAGCTAATCATTGAAAACTGATATAAAAACATTCAATTATCATTAATGAATTACTCATATATTCACAGAAATATGTAAAATAAATCAACAATTGTCTTAAAAATAAAGGATTTACATTTTACAAGCATATAATATTATATGTATATATATATATATATTGTACATAGACACACATATAAACCTATACATGAACAATAATACATTCAAGTTTTAATTAATTAACAGTCAACATTAAATCTACATTTTTCCAATTTAATTAATTCTGATACATGAAGTCATGAGCGAAAAACATAGAGTTAAAGTGTAGAAATACTAGAAATGACACAGTATCTTTGTTATTTTCATGTGCTCTACGGTCCAGGCACTGCATCTAACAGATTAAAAACAATACACTTATATTATATATACACTTATATTAAGTTAAACCAATTACCTATTTACATACCTAAGAACATTTATGTACAATAAATCAGCTGAGTGCATTAAGAGCTCACCATAGTAGTCTGATGAAGCTGTTAAGGCCTTGCTAGGTCAATCATAGATTGAGAAAAAAATTTATTACCTCTTTACAGCCCCCACAAATTAAGTTTCATTATATACTTTAACAAAATCAGTGAAATATTGATGGATGAACTGGTTGACTTTAAAACATATGGTGGGGATTAATGAAAATAGAATTCACTGTTGGAAATACTTCTGCTTGTAATCATGTGTAAACCAATATTTAGCGAAGAACCAAAATGGTAGATTTTTAAAGTACTTCTGTATACTCCCTACATTAATATATCCACTATAATACAAAATGTGAGAAAAAGCAAAAATTAATATTCACATATTGAACTACTTACATTAGTTATTATAATTTAACATGAAACATTTAAATTTATGTAATAACAAATACCAGGCTTAAGCCTATTTAGTATAATGAACATTTTTCTAAATAAGTCCTGTTATTTACTATATTTATCTATTATATTTGTTATATTACTAGTCAACTCTGCACTAGGCTTTTTATGCTCTGTATATAATTTTAACAATATATCCCATACACTCATTTGCCAAGCCTAACCTAGGTAATCTAAGTATTGACCTATATAACATATGAAATGTTCTCTGTTGGCAATGATATTATAACTAGGAAGCTGCAGATACGTCCCAAACGCTTTGACAGCACCATGTTAAAACTTGGTTAGCTATCTTACTTTTGGAAATTGTCCTGTCAATCCACCCATATCTAAACAACTCCATATTTTATCTAAGAAAGTGTGACAGTACAATATTATTTTACTTGTGTGTGCGTTATTATACCATTTATTTTTTCAAAATATCTTGTAGGGTATTGTATTTACAGTTTTTTAGTTACAATATCATTGCCTTCATTGTGCCCTATCGCTACAAAACTTTTTAAACAATTCTTACAGCATGACAACATTTTTTTTTTTTTCAATGGAAAAGTTATCACCTATTGAAATAAAAACACAGGATTGATTGAAACAAGAGTTAAACTCTTAATTAGAATATCTTGAATATAAACTACAGGTGAGTAGATACACAATTCTGATATCATCTGAACTTGTAGAAACACAAGATTAAATTTTATCATATCTTTGTTACATATTTTTTGCGTCATTCTGTGATAATAACCGACATTTACTTTGATATTAAAATGAAGTCAAGTTCAATATAATGCTTCACATATGCCTACAATTTAATTAATGCTAGATAATATTATACAAATCTCTTTTGCCTGTCTTAAAAATGCCTTGAAAAGATGGCAAAAGTGCTATAAAAACTTATATATATATATATGTCATATTATACATATATAACTACAATTATATATTTTTTTCTTTATTATTAGTAAGGATTTATAATACACAGATCTGTGTTTACATATTTTTAAATATAATGTAGTGTAGTGAGATTCCAAATTTAAAAAAGTAGTATTCTAATTTATTTTGTCAATATAAGAAAAATCAACTCATTGCCAGTATAATAATTTTATTTATTTCTGTATTTATTCCCTCTACAAATTCTGATTAGTGTAAGGATTTCAATATTATTTATATCATGATCAAAATATAGCAGCATGTTCGAGATACATATATTAAAAAAACATATATTATTTAAAACAGAATTATAAAAGAAACAGTCTATATTGATTAATACAGTAAATGATTATTTTTAAATCCATATCAGGTTTTTGATCCTAAGTGATTTTAAACCCTTATATGAGATCTCTGTGATGAAAGTTTGTCAAATCTAATTAAACAGGATGGAAGGTTTCTGTTTTTTAACAAAATTAAAGTTATCTATTGTAGAAACCATACAGATTACTAAAAGTATTACACAGTTACGATAAATATAAACAGTTTAAAACAAAACTCTAATAATTCTAAAATGCTTCCGAAAATGAATGTTTTAATGTATTTTTAGATTCAATGATTAGATGGTTTATATTATGTAGTATATTATGGAGTATTATAATAATTTCTAGCTAGTTTCCTCAATATTCATGAGCTTGTTTATGTTAAGTAACTTAAATAAAGTAGATAAATAAGAAGAAAAATTCAAGTGTACAGAGCTATGTTTATTATTAGAATTAACTGCTAGCTAGACGCTAATTAAAAGCCAAGGTTACATTTTTAGCGGCCATTTAGCAGTTACGACAAACAAGTTACGCTTCGTCTGAATATGAATAAGGAATTCATCTGCAAAAGATGTTATCGCCAACCTGTCTCACGCTATCGAATTATCGTACGGGTCGCTATAGTAACAAAGTCGTAACGTAACTATATTACAAGATTACTAGTTAAATGTTTCGTGTCGCTAATTCTCAGACGTACTATTGTGAGGGCATTCAACCGTACCAATGCGGCTTGGCAACACCAAAGTTTTTCACGATGGCCATGACATCGAAATCAAACAGCCTCCGGTCACTGGAGCATTGACTCTTACAACATCGCGCCTCATAACAAACAAATACGTCCTCGCGTTTTTATAACATAAAGTTACGAGCGCTCACCTGTCAGAAGATTCGGAGCTGTCGTATCTGTCGATGCATCTTTTCTTTCTGTCTTCACCGGTGACGTTCACATCGGACGAATTTCGGAAATCAGCTACAGCCACAATCGCGCTTTCGTCGGCCACGCTGCGCGTATCACTTTTCTCACACGATTCACTCGCTATCTGTTCCTTGCAGAATAACAACTTCACACTATCACCGTCAGACGTTCCACCACTGTACTTTTTTGTGTCACCAAGTCCTTGATCGGTTGCGAAAAAAGTTAAATCTTTTAATTGTTTCGGACCGCCGCGATTCTCTGGCGACCCATCCGCCATCTTTGAGCGCGCGAGTGTTTTGTCGCGAGTTTCAGTACGACGCCGCAGGTGATCCGGGCGCTGTAGTCTCGCTTTAGCAGCGCGGGGTGAGGAACGCGAGCGGGTCGCGTGACGTCACGGCGGCTGCGCGACCGCGGGGGCAGACCGCGGTGACGTAACGACTCCGCCCCGTGCATGTGCAGGGACGCTGTCATTGGCCGCGCGTTACGCAACGCGGGCCTATTCAAATACGCGCGCAGAAGGGAGCATTGGACTCACAGCAATAGGGACGGGCCCGTCCCAGCCCTAACGAAACAAATAATGCAGCGTAATGACCGCGGCGCGGCGCGTTGTTGCGCACACACGCACAGCACTAGCACTACACTCGGTCAGGAACAATAACAAGTGCATCGAAATTAATGACACGTTACACCCTTCAAATGTTTTCGTTACAAGTAACACATAACCAATCACAAAATTCCGTTTATCTTCATATAAACTACTACTGAAATTATAAGGAAGGAAACGGTGGTAATTTAAAAATATCAGTTTTAGTTTAAGATATTTGCAATATGTCTGTAGTTTATAGATATTTCTGCGTTATTATTACCAATGAATTCTCTATTGTATGTCGTTAGTGTTACACCTTTCTACTGCAAACGTTCCTTAGGGGTTGATGATATTTGTAGATTATATTACTCTGAAAATGCTTATTAATAATTTTGAAAGACCGTAATAATAGCTGGGTAATAAAGATAATGTATTTAGAGATCTTTGTACTAATCTTTGTACTTGAGGTTTTTTGTTATTTTCTGAAATTCACTATTTCATGTGAACACTCGTTTCTATGTAGGTACGTACATATCATTTTTTAATTTATTATTAGATAACAATAGAAGTTGTTATAAAATAAAAACATATAATGGCAAATATATTCTTAATTTAATATTATACGGTATGGTCTGTATTTCCTTAGAAACATATTGTAAAATTATGAAAATGATAACTTCTATAGTTATGCTGAATGGATAGCTTACATTATGAACATCTCCAAATTTTCGACAAAACCACCCCCATATAGTTGTCTCATTCTAACACTACGCCCGTTTATGCCTACGTAACGGCTCAAATTATTGGTCGAAATGTGGACTAGGAAATCACAAATCAAAAAGAATTTGGACAGAGTTTAGAGTCGATGGTATATGAAAATATGAATAAAATGATATTATCTTTACACTTACATTATATTTGCATTTTAATTGTGATTATATATCAACTATTTCGGAAAAGATTTGCGAGACAAAGATATCGTTCTCTTTTACAAACTAATATTATACTCTTTATCATAATAATATAATAACGTGGTATTTTAGTTATTACTCATTTCTTTATAATTTCTAGGTCAGTGGAGGTTTTTCAGTTTAATATACCTTTTATTAGTGTTCACTGTTTTGTAATTTATGTAATTATTAATTATGTTTTTCATATGTCTATACTTCTTTTTTTATATATTAGAGGGGGCAAACGAACAGGCGGGTCACCTGATGGTAAGTGATCACCGCCGTCCATAGACACTAGCAACACCAGGGGAGTACCGCAAATGCGTTGCCGACTTTTTAAAGAAATGTACGCTCTTTTTTTGAAGGCTTGTAAGTCGTAATTTTTTGGGAAATCACCCGCCGGGAGGCGATACCACAGGGTCGAAGTAAAAAAATATATACGCTTATAACTGTAACTTTATTTTATATTATACAATGTTACATACATATATTATCAATATATTAACAAATACGTTGTTTTTATGATGCAAAGAGGTTATGTAAAGTAATGAAAGAACTTATACTGAAAGTATGCTTTCAGTATTGTTTACAGCGTTTAATGCTGCAACTATACCTACCTGTGTGTATCGCCACGAAATTTTGTCTATGGTTACAATAAAAGGAGTTGTGGGAACACATTATCGTCATGCGTTACAACTAACGAGTTGCATGACGTTAGACGCAACATGATAACTGGGCCTGCGGTTTTTACACAAATAAAAGAGCCGGGAAATGCTAATCTCGAGTTGTTATTGGAATGACAAACGTGTGCGAACCTTTTTCTGTGCTTTTATGAGTATTATTTTTGAGGTAATTTTATGCACAAAAATATAAATACACTAAGCTTCCTTACAAAAGGTGGCGACACAATGAAAATGGTATTTGCAATACATAATGATATTAAGAGAGATCTCGGGAATGTCTAATGTTATTGTTATTTGAAATGTAAAACATTATTTTTTAGAGAATTTGGCTACTGATCTGTTTGTGCTGCCATCTATATACAAAATTAGTGAAAGACAATCGATTCTCTTTGGTATTAAGCGCCATCTAAAAGTACTTGATAATTTTGAATTAGTTGTTCAGTACAGACACCTATTACAGCCTTAATAGTTATATGAATGTTTCTAGATGGCGCTATTTATAATTTTGAGAAGTGACCATATTTTATTATTAACAATGGTGTTTATAAGACGGATCGAATTAGGGGCGACCCTCGTAAGGATTTAGCTAGATATTGGAGGATTTTATGTAACAAGTTTCTATGGATCCGGTAGAAATCGGCCGGTTCATCGAAACTTGCTCAGTATGATTGAGAGTCGAAAGAGACAAACGAGTTAGTGCGTGTTTGTGTTATTCCTGTCGTTATTTGCTGTATTTAAATCCTATATAAAAGCTCGTAATTTTTCTTATATTTTCATTTGTGCTTTCGCGCGCTATCTCTAAACAAGTATTTAAGTACAACACTTTATATACATATTTTTGAAAACAATGCTATGTCGGAAGCAAAAACGAAGAAACGACAATACAGTGCAGGATATATTGAATATGGATTCATAGAAAATTCGACAAACCCATCTTTGTGCCTTCTTTGTCCAAAAACATTTTCAAACGAAGCGATGAAGCCTTCAAGACTTCAATATCATTTGAATAAAATTCATCCGGATAAGAAGGACAAATATGTAGCCTATTTTCGAGATCAGGAAAAGAAGCATATTGCTCAGCCAAGTGTATCGAAACTTTTTTCGATGGCTGCTAAGCAAGACAATGACGGACTTCGAGCTTCATACAATATCTCTCTGTTAATTGCTCCAACAAGAAAAACGTTAATTTTGCCGGCCATGAAAGAAGTTATAACTACTGTGCTCCATAAACCGGCGGCAGATATAATTCGAAAAATTCCTTTGAGCAATAGTTCTGTCCAAAGACGAATTGATGAAATCATCTGAAGACTAGTAAATTTTCAATTCAGTTAGATGAGTCCACTTTACCAACTAATGAAGCATTGTTGTTGTTTTACGTGAGGTTTATTAAAGATGAAAAAAATGTCAAGGACTTTTATTTGCTAGAAATTTAGAGACGGAGACGAAAGGAGAAACCGTATTTAAAACACTGGAGAAGTTCTGTGATGAAAAAGGAGTTCCATTGAAGAATCTTATATCAGCTGCTACAGATGGCGCTCCAGCTATGACGGGGCGTTAGTCTTCATATCGTACTTATAAAACAAAATTCCTGATGTGCTTGCTGTACATTGCGTTACACATTGACAGCATTTAGTTTCTAAAAATTTAAGTGAACGACTATTTCAATTATTGCAACATGTCATCAGAGCAGTCAGTAAAAACAACTCTTTAAATGCCAGATTATTTAATCACCTATGTGTTAATAACGATGAAGATTTCAACAGATTGATCTTTCACACAGAAGTACGTTGGCTATTAAAAGGAAATTGTCTGACTCGTTTTTACAATCTGTTTCACTCTGTCATAGAGTTCTTGGAAATCAAAGACACAGAAATGCGCGAAAACCTCATCACATCAAAGAATGATATCACATACCTGACAGACCTTTATACATTCTTAATGATATAAATCTCTAACTTCAAGGCGATGACTTGAACTTAATAAAAACCAAAAATGTCGTCGCTGCTTTCGTAGCCAAGCTGCTCTTATACAAAAAGAATATCGGCAGACGTGAGTTCCAATAATTTTCCCAATTTATCAGTATCCTGCAACAACGACGACTTGCTCGTCTACTGCCAACATTTCTAAAATCTTCACAGTGATCTCATTGAAAGATTCCAGGACATTTTGAAATTGGAAATACCAGATTGGGTGTTAGATTCTTTTTCGAATGTCAACATAGCAATATAAATATTCCCAGTTGGAAGAAGAACTTATAGAACTGACAACGAACAAAAATCAAACAATTATGGCTACAAACGTCAGTTTTGCAGTTGTACTCTGGATTGTGGTCTATCGTTGAACGATTTTTGATAGCATTCCCATCGTCATATTTGTGTGAACGTGGATTTAGCGCTGTGACAACGCTGCTTACTAAAAAGAGAAATCATTTGCAAGTTACCAAACGTGGCGACATCGACTGTTTTTGAGTAAAATCGAATTGATATCAACAAACTTATTAAATATCATTAAATTCATCCTTCTCAATAGATTAGTATAAAACGAAAACTGTTTACATATTTATAATGTTTCTTTTAATTTGATGAAAATATATTATTAATATTATAAAGTTGGGTTTTATTTGCTCTCACTGGTAAAAAATTCTAGTTTAGAATGTAAGTTTAAATATCAGAACTGACTAATATTATTAAATTAATTAAAGTAGTGAAATGGGGTTTTTAAGTATTAGGGGTGTATAAAAAATGGGGAGCGCTGAAAAATAATTAATTTTCAAAGGGGGCGGTAAAAGAAATAAGATTGATGATCACTGGCCTAAACTGAATAAAGTATTTTTTTTTTTAATTTTGTCTTTGAATAATGATATTTCTGTGGGAGGTGTTGCCCCTACTATAAATAAATGATTATTTACAATTATATCATTGTAGAGACACACAATACCTGCAGAGTACGAGAGAGCATGCTACGAGATGATATCTTATAAATAGAAAGACTTACTATATAAAGCACACCTTTTCCATTAAAGTACGCAATCACCCAAAACTCACCGATGCGACCAGGTTTTCATCAAATGTTATCCGGAGCTAGCTATAACTGACAAATACATAAGGTGCCGAGTTACTATTCTAATTTTATTTATTACCTTATTGTCCTGCTACTATTGTTAGTCTCTTTTATTCCTCCAGTAGTAATAAGTTAATTTTTATCCTCTAATTCTTTGCAAATATTCCCTATGTATGTGTCTGCTTCATACAAATAAATAGTTTTTCGTCCGTTACCTATCAATGCCAAGACTAATTTATCAGAGTCATATTTTCATTTCACATACAAAACCTCAAAGTTGCAACGTGGTGGCTATACGGCCACATCTCAATTACTTATTATAGGCAAATATATACTTGAATCATAATTAATTGAAAACGTATGAAACTGTATTTTTGATTTTTGTGTATAATTTTTGTATTTTTCTAGATAATTAGGTCAAGTATTAAGCACCTATATTTTTAATTGATTTAGAACGAGAATCGAGTGCAGAGTGTCCTCCAAAAATATTGTTCTGTCTAAACAGTCACCTGGCATATAGGAATGTAGCATTTAAATAATAGTTGATCAATAGGGATATTAAAATAATAAAAAGATATTACTTTTGTTACATTGTATATTTTTTTATATGACAACACAAGACAAAAACACATAATCATCTATCTATCAATGATAAAATATTATTATAATGAATATAAATATTTTCAATAAAAAAACGAAATTATCTAAAACGTTACAATATTATAATAATTATTATTGATAAACGTTTGTTAAATATTCGTAAAAAGTTAATAGTTTTTTTTATTATTTCACATCACAATATATTAAGTTAAACAAAACATGTCATTAAATAACAAACATCAATATATATCTTGAACACTAATAATAACCAAAACTGTATCTGTAGCAAACTTTTTATTACCATAGCTTATACATACATAAGTACTATGCTTTTCAAATAAGAAGATAACTGTCAAACCAACATCTTACTGAGCATTTCGGATAAAACTACGTTAGGAAAGTGTAAGATCGGATATACAATGAAGTGTATCAATGAAAGAGTGCCACGTTATTGACGATACGTTTTTTGAAAAATATCCTTTAAAAATTTGTATGAACCTTAGTATTCTGATTGATTTTTAAATGAATAACACGAATACACTATAAAGGTGGTAAACATTTGTTTTGTAGTATTATAATACATATCAACAATGTTAATGATACACTTCCATTATATACCTCGAGTGCATTACGAGTATACCATCTCGTTCTCTCATAACGTAAAACCAATATATACTAATAAAAAAAACTCATTTCCTAAAACAAAATTGACACCGTTTCTCTTCAATGATTTTATATATAGTTTAAAATGATTTTATACATGCATATTATAAATACTCATTTTCATGTGACAGCAATTTGGTTTAGTATACAATTTTGATAAGTAGTTAGTGAGGTTGATGGGGACAATATTATCTTCCCATATGAAACGCAAGTAAATTTAAATAACTGTTGAACTAATTAATAACAACATTGTTTGAAGATATAGGCCAATTAAATACTCATGTATTTGTAATTTTAATAATTCAAAAATTAATGCCTAGGTTTATAGATTTACAATTTAAAGAATTCTACAAAATTATAATAAATATGAGCATTAAATAATTTCAATAGAGTTGTATAAAGGAAGTATACATTTAAATATTTGATATTATAGATAATATTTGGGTAATATGCTTTATTAAAAAGTATCTATTTAGGTAACGTAACAAAAACCTTTCGATATTCGAAAGGAATGAAAAATGTAATATATTTTTGTGGAATGAACAATAAAAACAATGACATCTGGAAAAACAATTAATTAATAAAAACAGAGACGGAAATAATAGCTACCTTTAAATAAGGTTTACGGTGGATACGTTGGAATGGTTTTGTTTATTTAGTTATATATTAGTAAGTTAATTACCACATAGTATAGTATAGTATATGATTATCGAGTCAGCTCATGAAATCAATTAATTTCTTTTATTTTATGTAGATCAATTGATAACAAACGAAAGCTAATGACTTTTGATGACACTTTGAAATTAGATTTATAAAGATACTTTCTAATATTGTATCCATGGATACTACTTTATCAATTGCAATAACATATTTAGTTAGTTATCACTTGACTCTTTGAGTAGAACCTTCTAGAAACAATTCTTCTTTTATATTGGAAATTTCTTAGTAACTTTTAATATCTTGCTATTTATTTTAAACAGATAGTATGTATAGACTTACACGGATTAATGTGGTAAGTACTTAATATTTATGGCAATGTAAAAATGGAGTGATTTTTTTCTGTACCTATATATATTTTTAATCTTTAACACGACTACACGTGTTTTGCGGTTTCATATTGTCTCAAAACGAACAGTACGTGCTGTAATAAGATAAATAAAAAAAAGATAAACTGTGATTAAACTAATAAATTTTAATAATAAATAGGCATTTTTATTGCTTTCATGAGTAATAAATTAAAAGGGAACTTAAAATGTTTTACAATTAAAGCATTATCACTGGTCTGCAAAAAAAAAATTCTCCTTCTTGTTTTCATGCATAAATTCATCATATTTTGTGCTCTAAACACGGAAACTGACATACAATTAAGTACCACACGTAGATTTCCAATATAACATTTATTTAATTAACAAAAAATATTATTAAAATATCAATTATCATAACGAAATGAAAAAATATTACGGTCTAAGTTTTAAAGTGAAAAATCCTAAATTATAGTCACAAAATGAATAAATATCGGTCAGATATCTCAATTCCCCACAAATGTAGCAAAAACAGTCGGTAGAATTTTTACAAGTTCTACGTATTTTTTAACCTAAAATTACATAAAATTTTATTAAAATAATTTTCAAACATCTATTTTAAATTTATTGGCTCTGCTCATAAAAAATATATATAAACTACACATAAAATACTCAAAACCAATATAGAGAATATGAACTTTATGCAAAACTTACCAAAATATTTGATACAAAATGTAAACAATTAAGAGAAAAGTTTTCACTCAACTGTTGTGAAGTCACAGCGAATACTGCGCATATGGCACTTTCTTTCTTTCTCTTACAACTCGCTAAAACTTATTTTGCACATACGCTTTTGTATATATACTGTTTGTAGCATTGATGCGCAAAAAAATTGAAAAAAAAAACCAAATATTTGAAATAAAAAAAAAAATCATATAAAAAATCTAGACGTGATAGCAAAAATCGACCAGCGGGGATAGATTCAAAACATTTGAATCGTAATATTTATGACAAATTTTTTTAAAGGAGGATTTCATTACAGACCAGTCTATTTTTATTTGTATAGGAACATTAAGCAAAGGTATCAAAATAAAATTATATAATAAGTATAAGAAATGTATATATTATTGTACAGATTTACTTCCTAAATGAACAAACGATACAATTTCAATTCCGTTTTATATTATTTATGTATAGGAATATGTAAATTGTAAGAGGAATAATCATTAGATATTTTAATTTCTATGTACACATTATTTCTCTTAGATTGTAATAAAATTGGAATACTATATATAATATATAAGAATAATGATTTAAAACAATATTTGCACATTTTTGTGTAAAATAAAATAGCATATAATAGTAACTCTTATAGTAATTTAAGAATAAGCACGTCTCACCAGCTCAAAAAGGGACCATACTATAACCTCGGTATTATAACTAACATTTTATAGCCAGCATTGTATTGTCATAATATTATACCTACCGTTCTATAGCCACCATATTATAATAGGCATTGTATAGTTACAATTTTATAACTACCATTCTATAGCCACCATATTATTTCCTTCATTTTATAGCCACTATACTGTAACCACCATATAAGTAGCCTTTATACTTAGTCACAACTTTATAACCATTATATTATTGCCATCAAAACTATAGCCACCATATTGTATCATACAACAACATAACTAAACAGTTCCATTGAATTTGGTGATTAAAAGGAATAAACAAATATTATTCCATTATTTAATATTTAAAAACAAAGAATCATTAATATTTATAAGAATTAATATTATATATTTCTATAGGGTCTAACCATTCGCACACTTCTTTCTCAATTCATAATATTATCACTAATAGAATAGATCTGGATATTTTGTATATTTGAATACGCTAGCATTTAAAAGTAATAGGTTTTTTTTACGCGATAGCCCAATTATTGTTTCAATATATATATTTTTTTAAATTAAAACTTAGAACAACTATGATTTAAGTTGTTTTCTTATGATATATACATTATACTAAATCAATAAAATGTGATAATATATGGGTGTGCATGTCCGACAAGTTTCGTTGATTCAAAAGTCAAACTTTTGTTCAGATATCAATAAACAATTGTTATATTAATTATTTGAGAACTATACCTATTTAATATATAAATATATGTATTTCGTCAGTTTTACCAGATTATGTCATTTCACGTGTGCGTAAAGTTACAGAATGTTTATTTTTGTAAAACCCCATGGTTATTTACAATTTAACTGACATTTGACGTCTATCTCATTTTTAAAATCCGATGTGAGACATCTGAAGTTCTTAATATTGTACTAAACATTGGTAACTTTGATTCCTTTGGATAACTTTGACAGTGAGACTAAGAAAATGTTACCATATTTTTGTTGTGAATATCAATTAGGTTTAGTCGGTAGATAGTTATATTCCCATAGATTCCGTACACACACTTAAACCCCGTTAAGCTTGCCCAACGTTCCCCGAACAGGATAGGACATAGGCGCTGGGTCAGCACATGACAATAAGTCGAAATAAGAACTAAGTTAAGAACACTCGAGAGTCTAGCATCGCCTTTCGTAGGTTTCCACACATAGATTTAGAGGTCTAAAATCGACTTTTATTAAAAAAAAAAACCAGCGCTTTCGAACTTAACCACAGGTATGTTATTTATGTTTATAACAAGATTAATAAACACACCATAGTACATAAAAGTAAGTTGTCGAAAAAATTAAACTCAAATTTATTATATAGTGAATAACTCTTTACAGAATTTTTGGCGGGATCTTGGTCTGTTATGTAGTGGATTTTATATTTTAATTATTCTTGTGTTATTTGACTCTATATTTTGTAGTATTGGTGTTCGTTTACGTAGTACAGTTTTACTATTATGGACAAGAGAGTGAAATGAAGTAAGCATTGATTCTAACTCCCCACAAATACTCCCTAGAAACTTCTAACAAAACAGCCACCATCTTGTAAGTGTATTATAATGATAAATGAGAAACTTGTGATATCGGTACCTACTCCACAATCGGAGTAATAATCTACTCGGAAGATTAGTTGCCAAAAAAACGCGTTTCCATGAAACTAGTTATTATCAAGGTAAGTATAATGTTCCATGTAGTTGATTGTCATTATATTTTCATGTTTAAAATCCTGAATTTATAATACATTAACACATATCTCACACTACACTGTCAAAGTTACCCAGCCTGACCATATTGAAAATAAATATATACAATGAAGCAAAACCTCTGCCAAGTCTGCCTGTTCGCGATAAACTCAAAAACTAATGAACGGATTTTCATGCAGTTTTCACCTGAAGATAGTCATTCATAAGGAAGTTTTAGGTATATAATTTGGAAAGGATTTTTTTATATCAGGGCAGGATAACGTCCGCCGGGCCCTTTAATAAAATATATTATACATTAAGCATGGCAACATAGTGTCTCCGTAATTGTTTTTTTTTCACTTATCAACTAATTTAAGTCCACAAGGAAGTCGGCATCATACCCTCCATGGAAGTGTTTCTAGGAGTCAGTACCTCATTGCAGAGGAAGTCTAGGGGCATATCGACTAAATGCCCTTGGATTAAGTCGATCTTCCTATTGGCCAGTGCGGGGTCCTTATGCCATAGGGTCTGACTGTGTTCCTCTTGGTACCTTCTTAGTTCGGCGAACGAATGCACTGCGTCTGTGGGGATGCTGTGGAACACCTATACAGAGCAATTGTCCTGTTGTAAGTCTTCTATATGATTATAACAGATATGATAAATTTTTGTTTCATTGAAGTGATATAGCTCAATAGATAGATGAAGGTATTAATTCTTGCCGATAAGCTGGTGCTTTCAGTGAAGGAAAACGTAGTGATGAAGCAATAACAAGGCGGTAGGGCTTTCCAAAGACTAGCTACTACCAACGGCTAGGTACCACCCTCACATTGAAAATCTCTCATCAGGCACTAAATGGTGTGTTCCAGCAGCCACACATGAGAGCCAATCTCTTTATGTCTATCATGTTTACCATCTTAAATCACATCGTTATTTCATCGTCAAGTGAGATTGTCCTCCAAGATCAAAATCCATCAATTATTTAAAATAAAGTATTCAAATATAAAATAACTCAGAGGTTATATAATAAGAGCTGGTTAACCACATAGATATTACCATCATCAGCATAAGATACCTACTGCAGGGCCATAAGCCTCTTCCCGAAGGAAGGTAAGGGTGTAAGGAAGGTATGGGTATATTCACCACGCCAGCCCACAACGTGTTGGTGATTTCAAACTCTGAGATATCCACAGTTCTACATTTTTCTGACAAACAGTAGTACTACAAGAACATTTCTCAGGTTCAGGTTTTCTCACGACATTTTTCTTCACCGTCAGCCGATAGTTTTACTAATTTAAGTTAGTAGGCGTACCCGAATTCCGAAATATTCGTTAATCTGGTCAAATTACTAGACTACAACGATTTAAATGGAAAAAAATAGATATTTTGTTGTTATTTAAAAAAAAAAAAAAAAAGATTAGAAACATATGTTATTTTGTTAAATAACATATAAAGTAAAGCCAGATATTGTCAATTATTTCCATTCCTTTTCAATCGTATCACATTTATAATTGGATTTAGATATCTTTATTTGTTATCTCCAGAGATATATACTTTGAGTCGTCATTAGATCTATCTCGTAGTTTCTTTTTTATCTTCTCTAATTACAGACATCCTTGTTAGCCAAAGTCCTTCATGTTTTTACAATTCTGGCTTGTAATCTAGCATCTTTTTATTATGTGATCATCCAGCTTCCTCATGACACGGTCATAATATTGGAAGCATATCTCCTCTACCTTATCCAGAGGTCCGGTGAAGCTGTTAAGGCCTTGCTAGTCCAATTGTATGGTCAGTTAAAAAAAAATACTAATACAAAAATGTAACTCACGTCCTCGTAGATGTCTGTGTTCCGTTTGGAGGTCGCCTGCCATATGTTCCTGTAGAAGTGTTCGCAGCAGGGATCCTCGAGGGACATCCCGAGCAGCTGCAGGTCCTCCTCGAGGAGGCCGAGGTGTTCCCGGAAGAGGCGCTTACGCAGTTCCCCGGCGACGCGCCCGCAAGGGAACGCCTCGCCGTTTATCGTACCGTCCGAGAACTGTTCGTCCTGTATAACAATACAGTCCAGTGCAACAATATCACAGACTAGCCGATTCTAGTCCGGTGAAGCTGTTAAGGCCTTACTAGGTCAATAGTGTAGTCAGAACGAGAAAAAAAAAAACTAGCCAATACTCGAGGCATTTCACGTGAAGCGGACAACATAAATAAGATGAGTTTCTGAAATTCGTTCCTATTCAGCCTAATTTGACTTCTAGTAAGTATGAATGTGAATGCATAATTTTTTTTTTCTATCACGTTTATTTTTCAAGTTATGGCCTTCTAAAGAGGAGTCACTTCTGAAATTCAGATTTTTTGGAAGTCGTTTTTCGAACTGAATAAATTTACAATAAAATATTAAATACAGCAATTTATATAGAAGAATAACTGTTCTTTTTGAAAATGAAATAAAAATTGAAAAAAAAGAAAAAAACTTTTTTTTCTAATGTTCAAAACCAAAAGCTAATTGTTAGTAACTTGGCATATTTTTTTCTTTTTTTTCTCATCAAAAACTTAAAATACACATAAAATATACTATAACTTTTAAAGTTGGCACAGAATTGGTTAAGGAAATAGATCGATTAATGTACATGCATATTCCACAGAGTATGAGGTCGTTGCTTTGTTAGGTAATTTTTTTTTGGAAGATAACGCACTGAAATAATGTGATATTAATAGATACCATCTTTTATCTACTCATCAAAGCTCAATAGATACATAATAAGATAAATAAGAAGAAAACCAATAGATACAAGAGAAGAAGGTAGTGATGTCTTTTTGCTTATTTATATAAATAACTTTTAAATGTATAAAAATGAGTATCTCAGAAGAAATTTGAAAATAGCACCAACAACAGAGAAGTTGAGGAGTAATAGTTATCATAGTATGGGCATGTCATGAGGAGAGATGAAAACCATGTAAATAGAAATGTTTTGTGTATGAAAGTGGGTGGATACAGGATTAGAAGAAGATCGAAAAAACTCCCATAACTACTCAACCGATCTTCATGAATCGTGGCAACATTGTAAACCATGTATAAATTGGTCCAACTTGAAAGAAACGATTATTTATATTCCGATCAATGACCTGAATATTTTTCAATTACAATTTCAAAGTTGATTATTGTTATTAATTGTAAGTTTAATCAGGTTCGAACAGATGTCGCTTTAAGTAATTTTGTTGAGATAAATTGTAGGGCAAACTGTTATAGATATTCCATATATGAAGCCACATTTTAATTTTCATATATATTCTTTAATTCCAGTTTATTTTATGGTGCACTTGTTCTGTTAACATATCGACGGGAGAAAGAGGAAATGTCGTAACTTGCCTTTTGGCCTAAATAAATTACTTTACACCATATTCTTGTACAAAAAGATATCGCTTCGAATGTTCTGGATCTCACTTTCCAACAGTTTAATATTTCATCGACACGACCTTCGTTTTCTGGCTAGTTTTAGCACTACACATAAAAAAATTTAAGTTATGAAATAGTTTTTTGGCTCTGGTGTAAAGTTGGGTTTTTCAAGTTACAACATTCCTGCTTTCTCCCGTCGATATTTACTACGTAACCTCGATCTTTTTGTATCAATTTTTATTTCATTTTCATGTGTTGTGTGTTATATTATATTACATAGGCATTCCTAGATGCTTATTCTGTCTTTTATTTCACAATACAAGGTCCACAGTGTGATTACATGAAAATAATATATGGGGTAAAACTCAGGGGTGTAAGGGGTGTCGCGTAACATCTTAAGACTTGAGACACCCAAGCCAAATATTTTTGGATTGTACTATGCTTACCATCAGGCATAGTGCAGTCACTTTTTCGTGCTTCAATAAAAAAAAAGAATACTTAAACGTAGAAGGCAAAGTGGTTAAATTACCTGCAAGAGTACAGCAATCTCAGAGTCCCGGCTTCCCAACATGGAACGGTCATTGAGATTAGCACTGCCACATATAATAGTCTTATCATCGGCTATCAAGAGCTTCGAGTGTACATATATGAGCTCAGTAACGGGTTCTCCTTCCAGAGTGGAGTGGGTTCGAAGCCCGTGGAACGTTATGTACCGTGAGGGGTCAGTTATACCCGCTTCGTATAACCTCGTGATTATCGCTTCACGACTCCTAGGAAATGTCATATATTAAATTAGAAATAAAGTCTGTTAACTTTTATTTAAAAAAGAGAAAATATTTCAAAAACCGTACGAAATATCAAAAATATGAATAAAATTTCTCCATATAATAAAGTAAGTCAAAAGTAAGACAGATAATGGAATGGAAATATTTAAAAATATTGACAGAATTCATGTTCAGTTGTTCTATTAACATTTTGTTTCATTATATGATCATTGTGCGAAGCCAGGACGGGAAGTTAGTTAACTGAACAATCTAACCCATCTCTTAAATATTTATATTAGTACAAAATGAAATTTAACGTGTTGATAGGAATGGATTAAAAAAAATTATATCCAAAAACTGGATCTAATCGTAAGATTGTATGAAATAGAAAGAAACCTAGGTTCATTCTGAAATTAATTCCGAGTCGGATTTGAAATGCATTCTAAGTTGATTTTGAAACTGCTTTTTAGGTTAGTTTGGAATTAAATCTAACGTAAAAATGGAAAAGCATTCTGCATTGGGTTTGAAATTAATTCTAAGTTGAACTTGAAATGAATTTTAAGTTGATTTTGGAATACACCTCAACTTGGTTTTCAAACTTATCCGAAATGCATTTGAGTTAATTTTATATTGATTTAAAATATAAATTCTGATTCGTTTCTCATTCTAAAGTAATTTTAAAATGGCATGGTCAACTTGCTTTCACAAGTTAATTTTGGAATGCATCCGAAGTTGGTTTTGGAATACTTATCAAGTTGATTTTGAATTGTTACAATTTGATATTGGAATACATTCCGAACTGATTTTTAGTATACGTTGTAATGGACAGCGAGCATGTGCAAGACATTTAGTGACATTGAATAGTTTTAAATAGTGAATAGGAATATGAAGTGAAAGGCGTAAATTTATTACCCTTTAGTTTGTAGTACATATTGTCTTAGTTTGTAGAAGTACAGTGTTAGCAATAAGTTATATGGACAATGAGGAATGAATAGACTTATAATTTATTAGGAATAAGTATTGTTAACTGAGCAAGAAGTAATAAATCTATGTCAATGCCACGGTCTAGGGAAATAATGACAAAAAAACGAATCCATGTGCCTTATTTCTCAAACGTGCGGATCCTAGGGGGTCTCGGTCGAGTTGATCTCGACTTTAAGCGGGCCACACGCATAGAGCGCGTGTATCGGCCCATTACAGCTGCGAGACCCTTAAATAAGGGACATGAACTTGTTCAAAATCAGTAACATCATATACTCTGATCGAAATGGTCACCGAGTAGACTCTGAACGATAGAGTTTATTCGGAATATTGACACGACGGAGTCTAATAAGATCGCGAAATTGTTTGAGTGGTTATATCAATATATTATATTAGTAATATTAATTGGTCCTTCGCGAGCCGGATAAAGAAAGCTTCATCAATTATATTCATAATAATAATATTATAAGAACTTGTAATTAAAACACATTATACAAATATTACGGAAGAGGTGATTTATGACCACCTCACTATTATATTCGTAATATACGTGATGAGTTTGCTATGGAATTTTTTTGTCGCATCTTTTAAAAATACTGTAGTGGAGTGGCGTTAAATCAGATTTTTCTTTAATTCAGGTAACATCTGGGGTTGGAGTTTACCTGCATATACTCTGATAATTCCAATGCGTGATGGCATGTAAGGAAGTACCAGATGGTCCGCCAACTTCTCCTTCAAAACCAGGAAGTAATGGCAGCACCACATACACTCGGAAACATTCCTTCGCCCGGTGAGCTCGACATATCCTGTTAAATAGAGCTTCGCCTATCTGAAATCAATGAACACTATCATCATTTATTCAATATAGACGAATCTAAAAACAAATTATATTAAAGTGTCTGTTATAAGAACTAATGTCAAAAATGACTGAACGAATTTGAACAAGAATTAATATGGGCTTTGTGGCATAGCACTATGACGCCCTTTAACAACATTACATACATATTAAGTTCCGCAATAAGCCAATTTTAAAAGTTTTTTTTTATATTCTTCATATTTTACAAGTACAAAATTTGGAGATCTTGAAAATTAACGTAAAATATTAGGAACGGCTAAAATTTGATATAGCTTATTTTAAAATGTGGCAACTCGTATTTGGTAATTTCTCTTAACGTTATTAAGGTGTAAAACCCATTACAAATTCACAAATCCTTACAGATTGCCCTGAAGATGTATAATGACTATAAGAATAGTTGTAAGATTTAGTATTCTCTATGAAAATAAATCCAATGAGATAGTAGGTATGGGGGTAAATGAGAGAGGGTATGTGACCTGATTGCGGACGGACAGGTTGGTCCTGGAGAGCGTGATGAAGAACTGGTTCTCGATGTAGACGTAGTGCTGGGCCCTCGTGATGGTGTCCACGTACGCCTCATGGATGCTCTGCTCCACCGTGTCCGGCTCCAGGAACCCGCACGACCAACTCGACACGCTACGCAGCACCTGTATGTACACCCAAATTATCTATATATACTCCTAATTTCGATATAACGAAACCGAAATTATTTACAAAATATTTGTTGTACCGAGTAATTCGTTTCAATCATCAAACATGTTTGTATAGATGATAGATAGCCTACGTTGTTATTAATACTACCATCACATAGTATTGACAGCACGGTAAAAATTCCCACAACAATAATATCACATATACAAAAGATCGGTTTGGAATACATTCCAAAATCAACTTTACCCATATTCCCTAATGAATTTGATATGTATTCCAAACCTAACTTTGGATACATTCCAAAATGACCTCTTGATGTATTGCAAGATGAATTTGAAGTGAATTTTAAAATCCCAAATTCACCTGGAATACATTTCATTACCTCTTTGAAACCTATTCCAAAATCAATTTAGAATACACTTGAAGTTCATTTAATTAAGAATTCATCTTAAAATATCCTTAGATTTGTGGTTTCAAAATTAAGTTGAGATCTATTCTAGAATCAACTTAGAATGCATTTCTTGTCCAGTTGACAAATGTATCTGGACAGGACGAGTTTTACAATAATTGAATAATGATAATTATTCATAATAACTCAAGATACTCAAATACATATTTCAAATAACTTTGAAATAATAAACGTTTATGGTTTAATGTAATGATATTAAGTGAATAATAGTTCAAATTATTCATAAAGTTCAAATATTTAAATAGAATATTAGCACATTCACATACCTCTAATATTAGTTATCTGTATTGACCAACTATATTGATAATTATGTGGTAATGTAGCCCTGTGTATGTATGTTTTCACTTTATTTTCATAATATTGTGATAAACATTATAATTTAGAATGATATGGAAATAAAACTATATACATTCCTGTTTGGATTTAACGTTAAAACAAATTAATTGTTCAATTTTAATATAATTAATTGTCATACACTTTCCAAAAAATGTACAATACTATTAGATACGTAATTAAAAGCAACGATTAAAAAAACCTTTTTAACTAAATATTGCATATTATATGATATATTTACTTGTTATTCAATCATCAACAAGCCCCTCGACCACCATGGGTTATTTATAAATGTATAGTCGATAATCAATTGTATATTACAATATTAGCCTGAGGACTGAATTAAAGTGTTTAAGATTGGGGCATATAGTTTCAAACAAATACAATTTATTCACCTGACACGAGACATTATATGTTTCCAAACCAAGATACTTGTCCAAATCCGCCAGAGGCTTTATGTCGGAATATGTTTTCGGTAATAGGTATGGATAGTTTGGGTTTTGCCTGAAACATACATTTAACATTATATTTAAGATAATATCACCATAATGAGAGTAAACACACTTTTGGACTGAGTAATTTAGTTCATAAGATCTAAGAAGTGTAAACTTTCGCAACTATGAAACTATATATACTAATAAATGTTTAGTGGCCGAATTCTGATCATCATTAATTAATTGTTGAGTTACAAGAGAAAGAAAAATTATCAATTTCTTTTTGATAACACTAAATCTCGTCAAAGGCTATAAAAACAAAAATGAAGAAGTCAGCTGAGTGCCTTAAGCGCTCGCCTTAGTAGTACGGTGAAGCTGTTAAGACTTTGCGAGATCAATAGCGTAGTCAGTTCGGACAAAAAACAAAAAAGAAAATCTATTGATAAATATAGGAGTAAGATACACTAAACTGTTATGAGTTTGCCAATCTTTACAATTACATAGAAGTAAAAATGGATATCTGTTGACCGTTGATTAAACTCCATTAACTGTGGAACATCTAATTATTTTCTTATAGAGAAAAATTTTACTACACATATTTTATTATATTTAACTACTCAGTGGTACAGCGCCAGGCTGTATTTTATGGTTTTATATTAATTAATATTTAAGCAGACGAATTAACAAGCGAATACTAGTTAAAAATAGCACAGACTGATATTAAATTGTGAAAATACGAAGGGATTCATATTAAGTGCTGTGTTAAATAAGAATTCGGCTTCGAATACAAAGGAAAAGTCTAAATAAACAAAAACAATCAACAGTACGTTTATTAAGAAAAAAATATTAATGCTATTTCTATTATCACTACTTTTTTCTTTCTAGTGGCTAGATAGTCTAATATTTTACAAATCATATTTAATAAAATGCACAATAAATTATTTTCGTTCGGAAGAACCAATTTCAATGTAGAATTATGATACAAGGATTATGATAATGTGGAACCCTATTTGTGTAAAAGTTGTGGATAAACTGTCTGAAAAATGATATGTGTATAAAAAGAGTGGAAAGGAAAACATGTTGTGCCGACTCTACTTAGACGGGACAAGGGTAAGAAGAATTAGAAAGCACAATTATTTACTTAAATAAAAAAAATAACGAATTATACCAGGTGACTGTTTAGACAGTAGCAATATTTGTGGAGGACACTCTAGATTTAATTGTGGTTGTAAATCAATAAAAAAATAGATGCTTAATATTTGACTTAGTTATCTAGAGAAATATGAAAATTATACACAATCCCCTACGCGTATGTTAAAGCACAGTGTCAATGACCGTCGGGTGATTTCACTTAGAATTACTTTAACTTTTTCTTGGTTGTTTATTAGTATTTGTTTTTTTATTATTATTATTTTATACGTTAAATGTGACCATGAAGTGTTATATCCTAAGAATATTGTGAATGTCTATCCTTTCACCTGGTATCTGAATTTCGTCCGTAAGTCATACCTTAAGATAATATATCATCATCATCAACTATGTGTTTTTTTATGATATAGGAGGCAAACGAACAGACGTGTCACTTTATGTTAAGTAATCACCACCGTCCATAGACACTTGGAGGAGTCGCAAATGGGTTGCCAGATTATAATCAACGCTGTAGTAGTGTTTATTGTACTGCAGCATATTTGCTGAATGGGTTTGCCAATTATTGGTCTTTTTTTATCTATTCACAATAATTTTTTTTATTGTTCTGCTGGTTCAAACAATAAAGTATTTCTTTCTTACCTGGCTTTTTCTAGTTTAATAGCGTTCCAGCGCTGTACAAAGTGCCTGGCAACGTCCCTCGCGGCCGCGCCCTGCAGCATCACGCCCACGTCGTGCCACGGCATGCGAGGAGTCGAGCTCCGGTCCACCAGGTCTGACACGGTAATACATTATTTCACATTTTATCTTCATATATACCTATATTTACTATGTTATATGCCTATATACTACCCAACCTGGACACACGTTGCTGTGTTTCAGTTATTACATGCCCAATTAAAATTGATAAAAAAAAAATGTAGTGCCATCTATCTCATATCTATAACAGTTTATTATATTTCCACAAAACCCTATTTTTTTAAAATAAAAATAGTCTAAGTTATTCCTTATAAAGTTAGCTATTCATCAAAGAAAATTCTAATAAAATCGGATCAACCGTTTCCGAGATTAGGCGAAACAAACAGACAGACAGATAAAAATTTTAAAACTGTATATCGTTACGTTTTTCTATATAGCTGTAATTTTTTTTTTAAAAACAGAAATAACTTTAAACGTTTATTAGGCGGGAGTAGTAATTATAATTAACAAAAATAAAAGATATCCAACATTTAATCTAGACACTATACATAGTTCTCGTGACAAAATAAAATAATTTCTATGAAAACTAAGTCCTGGATACCGGCTACTATTAAGCATTATTATTGGTATGTTTTCTAATAAAAGAACAACTTAATTTTAATACACAATAATTAATTTTAATATATGTAAGACACTCACCAACAAAAGGCAGATCTAAATTATTGAAATCCTTCACAATGAAGTTCGTATAATCCTTCCCGATCCACAACTTCGAGTTACCTTCTATCCCTTCGAGAACATTCTTTGTGTGTTCAGTGATCACCCTGCCTTCCACCACCTCGGCTAGGGGAGTGGGTTCGCTCACATGTCTGGTCACACTCTTCATATCCATACCCAGGGCTTCGGTCAGCAGGACCTGGTCTGTTGATAGGGCATACTTTTCTGCCTTCTTCCGTTCAGAGTCATCGAACTTCTGCTCGTTCCTTTCCTCTTCATATGGTGGGTAGATAATACTGATGATGTCTTTCCCTCTGTCAGTGATCTTGTTCAAGACGTTCCGTTTCTGAACATCTGGTGTTTCGAATTTGGATAGGTCAGGTTGGTTGGACGCTATCAGTAGTTGGTCACCAGGTTCTAATACTGGTAAGTCGGGTTTTGGAATGTTTTCAGTGTCAGCTTCTTGTCCGGATGCTTCGCTTGGTGTTGGTGTCTTTAGTGTATTTCTGGAATATGGTGTTAAAATCGTTGCATTTCAAAATCAATTAAATCCAATTTTAATTGCTCATATGAACAGGTTTGAGTTTTTTAAGTATTCCAGTTTTTATACACTGAGAGTGATGTTAAAATTTTGAAGTTCATAAAGTTTTTAGTATTTTTTTTCCTTTTCTATGATTTATATTTTACATGTACAACATTTGAAGATTTTGAACAATAGTATGAAATATTAGAAAGGATTAAAATTGGATTTAGTTTATTTTAAAATGTAAGGATTCATTTACTGATTATAATAAAATATGATTAAGAGAAAATACAAAGCAAAAACAATGGTTACTTGAGTAATTAAAATAATTTTCTATAATAATTGTATGTGAAAAAATTTATTTATTATTTATTAACTGAATCCCAAGTATATTTTTTTAGTCACAGATCAGAAAATGTAATCTATTTGTAAGTTTGCGTGTTTCTAACCCATTCACAAGTTTTTATTGAAATCATGGTGTCTGGTAGTCAGAACCTAAAATCGGTAATTTATGGAACAACTTATATGGTGAAACGTAAATTAAGTCAACACTTATTGTGTATAATAAATAAATATAATGTATATAACGCACTGTGATATATCGAAATTTTAACTCCTACTAAACGGCTGGACTGATTTTGATGAAATGCTTTGTGTGTGTTCAAGTGAATTCAAGATTTTTGTTTTTTTCGAAATGACTACGCTATTCACCCTGCAAGGTCTTAACAGCTTCACTTGACTACACCAATTCAAGAATGATTAACATTCCCAATTGAACCCGGTAAGTTGCGTTGCGGTTTAATTTTAGGTTTTTTTATTATTGAGGCAGGACAACGTCCATCTGGCCCGCTAGTGTCTATTTAAAAATTAATATTTAGATACAAAATAACCCATGTAGTCTTTAAAAAACAATTTAATAAAAATTTTTCTTATATGGTTTGTAATTATATGTATTTCTTACTCATTCAATCCGATAACAAGGTCTTTGGAGGTTTTCGCTAATTCTAAGGCAGCCTCTACCGTCCCGTTAGCATTGTGAAGATACAAGCCTCTGCCTCCGGGGGAGCTCGAAGTTTTCTTTTTCAGTCGTAACGATGTTTGAGGCTGAGATATATTACCCAGATCTGTAAGCCTGTTCACAACAATCGATGTCAAATATGAGTTATTACATTTTAAAATAAGCTAAATTCAATATTAATATTTCATGTAAAATGTTTAATTTTAGTTACATTTCCAGTTTTTATACACCGAGAACGAAAGTTCAAATTATACCGTTCATATGTGTTTTTTTTTTATAATCTTCATCTCGAGATCTTGAAAAATAACATAAAATATTAGGAACGACTAATATTGGATTTAGCTTATTTTGGAATATAACGACTCATATACTATCCTTATTTATATATTATATATATTACCTTACTCTTATATATTATCCTTAGTTTATTTCCCAAGTCAATGGTTTTTTTTATCCAAGCTGGAAGGTATGATATAGGTCTCACTCTTTGGCGATAAGAATATTGCAATCCAATACTTTTTTTTTAAATAATTCATACGTTGTAGCGTTTGACCACAATCTCACCTGATGTCAAATTACGACGTGCTCTAGATAGTAAATACGCTAAACCTATAGAGGACTGGCTCACAAGTTCAGCTGCAAGGGTGGGTGGGTGTCTACCGCAACATACTCACAGATGTTTGGTGATAGATTTTCAAATTTAAAGGTGGTAGCTATTATTTTTTTTTAATCGTAGCACGACATAGTGACTGCACTATGCCTGATGTTAAGCATAGTACAATCCAAAAACATCGGCAACCACCGAGAGACGGATTATTCATCGCCGGTCGCCGCTGTCATGCCGGCCATAATGGCGAAAGTCACCCGGTACTGGATATGCACAGGCTGATCCCGAAACGCGACGCGCAGAAGCGAGTCACTATGACGGGCTTTTTCGCCACATACATGGTGGTTGCGACCCAGTCGGGCTGTATAACCCTACCACCCCGCTTTCGCCATTGCCTCGTTCGTTATTCAGCAGGGTGCACCACGTGCAGGTGAGGTTGGCTTTGGTGTCTCAAGTCTTAAGATGTTACTCGACACCCTTTACACCCCCGGTCGGACTTTGTTGTAATAAGAAATATTATTGTTTATAGTCTGTTAACATGAATGACTTTAAATTTAGTCAAAGCTAGCTTTACTGGTTACAAGGTACATATGTTGAAATTTTTTTTTACAACTAGTTATATTTTGTTAATATGTATTTATGTTGTCGTAACAATGTTTCATATTTGTGTTAGGCTCTGATACAAGATTTTATATAAAATTATATATTTTGAATTAAGAGCAAAAAAAAAAATCGGCATTTGATACTTTTTGATTACCAGAAAGTAGAGAACAAAATCAGTAATCTTAGTTATTTATCAAGTTATTAAACTTTTCATTAAGCATTTAGTTTTAGTAAGCATTAACAAATAAAGTGAGCCATCGCAAGCCAAAAATTGAATTGAATTGTTGCAAAATACTCTATGTTAACAATAAAATTCAAATAATAATAGATATTCAAATTGCAACATAACATATAATGATAAATTTCGTATCAAGAAATAAGTTCCAGGTGTACGAGTCGTAAAATTTGGTAGAGTCAATTCCTCCATGATAACAAAAAAACTTAAAGAATAATGAAATAGATGGCGTTAAAGTCATATGTGTTGTTAGTATAAAAATATCACACTTAAAGAGCATACAGCTAATAATGTAGTAACAGAAACCAACGGATAGATGGCATTAATAACAAATTTGTTGATGACATTAAAACACGTAACACTTCTAATGTAGTATAAGAAAAAGACGGACAGATGGCGTTTAAAACAATTTTAACCCGTGACGCCTTGTAAAATCGAATTTACTCCCAAATAACCACATTAACAGATAATTTCCATCAAGAATAATAGTTACCTGTGTCTATGGTCATCCCATCGGCCGTAGCACAAATCTAAGCCACCGACAAAGGCCACAGTCTGGTCTACGACCACGATCTTCTCGTGATGCGCCCAGAATAACACACCGGCTTTCGCATGGTCTGGATGACGGAAAACCTATCGTTAGATAGATTCATTTAGGATTTCACTCACAATTTACAATCCTCGCCAAACTTATTACATCATGTGTATAGGTATAGAGATAACCCTTAAATTCTTACAGATTCCTATAACAATACTAGCTGACCTGGCTTATGAGATATTTAAAACAGTCGGTCCTACTGTTTTCTGCCAACAAACTAATTTAAAGCGCCATCTGTTCGAGATTGAAGAAACTTACAATTAATAACAATAACCAACATGGACAATCTTTTAATTTGTAATTAAAAGTATTGAGGCCATTAATCGAAATAAAATTATCATATCCCCCAAGTTGGATTGAATTATGCATAAATACAAACTTCCATGAAGATTGGTTGAATAATTTCAGAGTTAGATATTACATTTGTCTTGTATTAAACTCTTGACTATATTACACGCAAGCCCGAACTTGCGGCTATATTCAGAGCGGTCATATAGATTCATGAGGATTTTATGTTATTAATTGAATCATTTATTACAATATAGGACATGTTAAAAGATGATCTTTGCTTGTTTAATACATAAAAATGTCATGGTATTTATTTCTGAATGAGAGTGAACCACAATGTGATGTTACTAGCTTTTACTTGCGGTTTCAAACGCGTTATTATATATTTGGTGTAACAGTAATTTTTTTTTCTAGATGTAAGGTACCGCTGACAAGTTTATCAAAATTTTATAATAATCAGTTGAATAATTAAGGCGTTAAAGCGTAACAAACTTACTCGCGGATATGAAACATTAGTAAACATAAAGATATATAACCTCAAATTGTGAGGGAAGGCGATAATGTATGTTTCTATCTTGTTTGAAGCAAATTGGAAACAGAATATCCCCATCTAAGTTTGTATTCCATTTTAAATATATATTTTTGTTTTATATGAGATTAAAGGTATATAATTTACAATTGAATAGGATAAATTACCTTAATATTTTCGTTTGCTAGTCTACTTTTACTATAGAAACTGTTGATTCCCAGCGCCATCTCTACTTCCTTGTATAGCATTATGAAAACTTTCACTCCTTGTGCCTGATAGAAAAGATGGGATATAAAAATATTACCCTCCATTCAGGTTTTCTCTCAGATTTATCTTCATTGTAATATTAATGTATACTTCTCGATAGTAATGTATTTTCGATGTGAATCATGCCACGGCATGCGTCGCCACGCTATATGATTTTGAATCTTTGTATTTAATTAATATAGGTTTTTATGGGATAAAACAATCATCTTTTCCTTAAAAAAAGTTCTAAACATTTTATTTTTGGTGACGCCATATTTAAAAACTGTCGTTAACTATCCTTTTATGCTTATTACGTCTAACAAACGCGCTAAAAATTAACAATGTTCTAATTCTGTATTAAATAAGAACTGTTTAAGTAAGTTTGTGTCTTTCAGTGGTCGCCATTGTTTTTGGATTGTACTGTGCTCACCATCAGGCACAGTGCAGTCACTTTGCTGTGCTACAATAAAAAAAGTAGTGAAAAACGAACAGCTTTCCGTTTAAGAATGCTGTCGAGCCTCCAGTAGTTGCCGTTGAGGGCCGGCCTCTTCATGTAGACCTCGGGGCTGAGCCACCAGTCCGCTATGAAGATCTCCTCTCGCGCGAGCTCCATGGCGGCGGCGATCGCGGCGAAATATTCGCACCCGTCCACCAACGCGGACACCGCCGTCGCGGGACGCGGCGGTGCGAACGAGTGGTGCACGTTCGGATGCGTAAAATCACGAGCTGGATAACACATTTTCAATTAACTCACTCATCAATATTTATTAATTAACTAGCTGTACGCGCAGCTCCGTACGTTTTTTAAATTGTATTAAAGAAGTATAAAATTGTGAGACTATGTACAATTATAGAAGTGCTCTTTAAAAACAATTGTAAGTACGACATGCACGCGACTTACAGTAGCATGTATGTTATACAGTACATATATAAATACTAACAGCGTGCCTAATGAGGTTTACCATCAGTAACATATTTGGAATCTTAACCCACCGTATGTTTACATTTACATTACATTTAATATACATTGTCATTATAATTACGATCTTGTGACTATATAAAAAATAAACGCTTGTCTGTTCCGCAAATAATTGTATTATTGAACTCTTTACGTACGTTTACCGTCTAAGATCTTATTAGAATGACCTCTTCTATCTTCAAAGTTACTATAATATATAATGACGAATTGTAAACAATAACCTTATAATTATTTCTCTAACTAAAAATAGAAAATGAGCTGAAATATTGATAAATTTCATACAGACAAAGTCGCGGGTAACAGCTAGTCTAAAATAGAATACCTCAATTACTTTTTATAAGGTTCGCTGTCTACCAGTGAACCGAACAACCGAACAATGTCTACCGATTAGGCCTCCCACGGCAGCGGCTCAAGCCTAGGTTCGATCCTTCGGTAGGGAGCCCTTGAGTGCGTTGCTTGCGCGATACGGTGACACACAAATATACATCACCGCTACAACACTACACGATCACCCCCACACACGTGCACGCCTACACGCTTACACATGAAAGTGGAAGGGTTTACTTTTTTTCCCTTATCGAACTGAAAAACTCTCAATTTTCCGATAATAAATATATGGAGGAGTTGTGGAGGCGTGTATGCTTGGTACACATATACGTTTCAACAACTCGTACATATATGAATAGTTAGCTAGGTTAGCTAAGATAGGTCGCGATTTTGCATGCAACAGGCAACAGCCAAGCCGAGGTGTGCCGTGCACCCTTGAGCTGGTTGCCAAAATAAAATCGGCTGAGTGCCTTAAGCGCTCGCCTTAGTAGTTCGATGAAGCTGTTAAGACCTTGCTGGGTCAATAGCGTAGTCATTTCGAAAAAAAAAACCAGTGAAAGTCCTGCAAAATTAGTATAACCTTTTGGAGAAAGTACTGTCGGCGAAGCCACGGTTAACAGCTAGTATAAACGAAAATTACTTTTTATAAAGCCAGCTATTTGCCGATGAAAGTTACGCAAAGATCGATTTAATCTTTTTGAAGATAATACTGCGGGTAAAGCCACGGTTGACAGCTAGTCTAAATTAACACAGATTAAATTATTTGATATGATGTCCGCTATCAGTTGGTAAAAATTTGAAAACTTGAAAATCGGTCCCACCGTTTTGGAGATAGCATTGCGGAAAAAGCCGCTGTTAACACCTAGTCTGATTTAGAGTAGCCTAAGTAACCCGCTGTAATTTCAGCTATCTGTTACTGAATTTCCCGTTAAAATCGGTCCAGCCGTTTCGGAGATTACCCGGAACAAACAGACCGATAGACCGACAAAAATTTTAAAAATTGCATTTTTGTTATTAGTAGCGTGTATACTTTCGTATCCAGTCTTTTTTTATTTTGATATTACATACAGACACTTCATTTTTATTATATGTATAGATTACATTGTTTTACTGGATATTATATCTATAATTACAGTTATTATTTACATTGTTTTACTAAATAAATTATAGTTAGAATTTTTACAAACATTTTTATCTTATGACACACAGTTGAACAATTACATTGTGCATTCCAATTTTACCAAATGCCAAAAAATTTAATATATTTTCAACTCACTTATTACAATTTAGGTAGGTCGGTTTTACGCAAATGACGTTTTTATAATACTTACCACTCTGATTGGCAATAGTTTTGAGGTAAAGCAGCCACTCCTTGCTCTTTCGTTTAGTCCAGCACTTGATCACCATCTGCCTGCTTTGATTCAACACCTGCAGGCCGTGGTTCATACCAGTCGAGTACATACCGCTTGATACTTCGAATCTTTTAATTAAAAATAATCGCTTATCAACTTCCATGACATCCCTGCACTTAATTGAATTAGAAAATAGATTTAAATTTTTGATACACCAATAGAATATAGATCCAATGTCAAGGATTAAATTTCGACATGTATCAAAATTTTTTTTCGAAATTCGTCAACTAATTTAAATTGGTAAGACTATCAACTGATGGTTAAGAAAAATATCGTAAAGAAACTTAAATCTGAAAAAAAAATAATCTGTGAATTTCTCAGAAATAAAAATGGACAATAATACCTTCTCTCAGGATAAATAAGACCTTTGTCCCAATAGTAGAACTTTGGCTGACATTGTATGCATTTATACCAACCAGTAATAACATGCAGAGAATTTTATAAACACATATAAAATTAAAATAAAACACAACTTGCTCCAATAAACTACACATAATTAAGTCATGTACTTCAAACAATGAAATATGACACATGGAACTGGATGACTAATTCGATAAACATTTATCTACCACTAGTTTAAAAAGTAATAATGTAGAGTCAGATGAATTATTAATAATAATGAACTTATGAACTGTTATGAAATTAAGCCACACACTATATTAACAATCGAGCCAAAAGGAATTTGTTGAATTATATATTCAATTTAAAATGTTTATTACAATATATAAACATAAAACTTTTGCTATATTTATTATTTACAGCGTTTCCAAATTTACTCACTTGTCAATTGACTGCATGAAAAGAAAAACAACAATATTATTATTATTTCATATATTTATGTTTACTTTGTATGTTAACCCTTAAATGCATGATTTTTTATTTAATTACCTAAAAACCTATACTAAAATACATATTTCAGTATAGGTTTTGGAGTCACAGATAAAAGGAAAAATAATAAAAAAAATCTTAGTTTCAATAAAAACTATATTTTTGTAAAAAAATGTATTGTAGCCATTTGGCTACACTATACATCTAGGTAAGTGATGAAAAATCTTATTCATAATGCAGCAATTCACAATGCTTATGTCAAATTACCCGCCAATTTTATTTTCTGAAGACCCTTTTACACGTTTTTTTTTTCATTATGATATTAGCTATGATATAAAAATACGTTCTGAAACACTTGTCATAGCTGTCACTTTTTAAAATGACAAAAATTGGTTTGTAGACTTTTGGCAACAAATTGGGGTGTAAGGGGTGTCTGGGGTGTCGAGTAACATCTTAAGACTTGAGACACCCAAGCCAACCTCATCTGCACGTGCTGCATCCTGCTGAATAACGAACGAGGCAATGGCGAAAGTGGGGTGGTAGGGTTTTACAGCCCGACTGGTTCGCAACCACCATGCATATGGCGAAAAAGCCCGTAACAGTGACTCGCTTCTGCGCGTCGCGTTTCAGGATCAGGCTGTGCATATCCAGTACCGTGTGACTTTCGTCATTATGGCCGGCATGACAGCGGCGACCGGCGATGGATAATCTGTCTCTCGGTGGTTGTCGATTTTTTTGGATTGTACTATGCTTAACATCAGGCATAGTGAAGTCACCTTGTCGTGCTTCAATAAAAAAAAATGCATCTAAGGGTTAATAGTTAATTTTTCAACATGCAAAATAAATTCATTTCTGCAATATCTACTTTAAAAGATTCATTTCTGTGGCACTTAAAAAAATTTAAAATGTATTTAATATTGTCATATATTCAAATAGATAAAAACTACCTATTTTCTCTTATTTTTTCTACCTTATTTTAGACTAATTAATGCCTCATGGAAACTAAGTTTTCTATCCGGAGTAACTGTGGTTTGTGTTTTATTTTGCCCATACCATAGACGCTAAAAGTATAGTTACGTTCATAAATCTTTATCATCGATCTATATCTGTGTCTATATATGAAATGTGCCTGTATTTATGTAATAAAATGCCTTCTTTATACCAGCAAAAGTATCGTCAAAATTGATACAGTCGTTTCGGAAATAAGTTCGGCAAAATGTAGACTTCTAATTTTATGTAATCAATAAACAATATGTACTGCGTTTTCATTATATTTCTTTGTCTTTATTTTAATATCAGATTTTAAGATTTGTCTAATTAGATATTGTATAAAGGCGTGAAGAAATATGTTTTTGCCATTGTTGCATAATTTTATTGTATATATTCAACTAACACTTACCCTTGATCGAAGAGCATGACCGCTTTTATAACACCGTCACGCGGCCGAATGTATCCAAAGAATGTGTCCTTAACAAATAGCCATCTCTCCTGCCATTTGGCGCACACCAGACCCGTACAGAAGTAGTTACATCTGTATTATGTATGTATATGAGGTTTTGTGACATGTTAGCAAATTTAGTAACTCTCAAAGGGTAATTTAGCAAATTGAGTATATCAGAAAGGGGAATTTAGTAAATTTAGTACATCAGAAAGGGGAACATAGCAAATTTAGTAAGTCAGAAAGAAAAATTTAGTGTATCAGAATCACTCAGGCTCCTTATATTTGTACTTGGGTGGTAAATTCGAGAATTCCTCACCATCATACATGATGGTAAAACCACAACATAAGTTTTTTTTTTATAATCTATAGTTTGAAGAAATATTTGAATTTATTGTCATAATACATTTAAAAATATAAATAAAACTTAGGAAGATTGTGATGGTTGATTGTATACTAAAATAAATATTTACTGTAGGATTAATATCCAAGGAAAAAAAAAGCAATATTACCTAACACAGACTGTTGTTCCGAGTAAGCCAAAGCAATTACAACCGGCTTGTCCTGGCTGTGTTGACCCGGTCCTTTTCTGTATCATACCCTCCTTGCCTTTATTCCCTAATTCCGATATGAATGAAAGGTTCGATACTTCTAAAAATTTTACCTGGAAAATACGTTTTCTAAAGTTTACTTCCTATTTTAGCCTATTTTTTTTTCCTACTTTAATATTCAATTATCTCTATTGGAAAACTCTTCAAAGGGGCAAATATTTCGTTGACAACAGTTTCAGATGACTTCAATGCTCTCACAAAATGGTGAAATTTTTGTGAGACAGTTTCTGTGATATCTCAGAATTCAGTTATTATTATTGAGT
Source organism: Antheraea mylitta (assembly GCA_014332785.1). Taxonomy (NCBI): domain Eukaryota; kingdom Metazoa; phylum Arthropoda; class Insecta; order Lepidoptera; family Saturniidae; genus Antheraea; species Antheraea mylitta. Next base: position 3,400,843 of record JACEII010000017.1, on the reverse strand, counting down.
TATATCTTTCAAAAATCCACCAATATTACAAATCGTTAGGTGAAATAGCCAAAAAATATTTTAAAAAACACAAACCACCACACGATAGACTACGATCTCATCAAAAAATTCTTAGGGGTTTATTTATTTCTAATCCTAAGCGTATATTGAAAATCTTATATTTAAATTATGATAACTAGACCGGTTTCTTTATATGTTTTCGCAAAAAACATAAAAAGGTAATATGTCCCATATTCTTCTGATTTGTATATAATTATTGCTACCATTTTATAGTTGGGTTACAATGTTTTCCTTGACCGAAAGTTAAGAGGTGTGCAATCTACCAATGTCACGTGGACGATTTTTTTATACTTCAGAAAACAATCTATCAAAATTCTGGCCACCCTTCTATAGCTTTCATTTATACATGTTTTTTATTTATTTTTTGAGCCATGCAGAGTTTAACTCAAAATTCACGTTCCATATTTTCGTTTTAATCTTCACTTGTACACAATTTACCAAATTGTATTGTGTAAAATACTCAAAAATATTAAAGAATTTGAAGGTCACATAACGGAAGTTTCCTTATAAAAAGACACGATAAACTACGATTTTGCAAACATGCTGAAATCGCCTTGCAATTATACTCCTAATAACTTGTTTCAATTTTCTTTCAGTAAAATAGATGGATAAAGTATTTTTCAAATGAAACGCATAGATAATAACAACTGTGGATGATCTATATTTTAAAGTTATGTAAAAAACCAAGTTGTAATCAACACATAATAAATTAGTACAGGGCATAAAATTCATAATCTTTCGTAGTACTAATCAGATATACTATTTTATAGGTAGGTAGATAGTTTATAATGATATAAATATATTGAACAACTTACCGTTTCATGATGATTTCTGTATATCGATATGTTCAATAAATTATACAAATATTCTTCTAACTGTTTCATTCGTAATTGTATGCCTTCGTAGGTTATCATGACTTCAGGTTTTTTTGGAAATCTGTATTAAAAAAAATATATATTTAGATTTTTTTTTTAAATAGCCTTCATACGATGTGTAACAGATGTAGCATAAAATAATTCATTGTTTTTCATGAGACATTAATCAAATTTAAAAAAATACATATTTTCATTAAAAAACTGGCATGTTCATATTCATCGTCAATTTTTTACACAAAAATGAAGTTACGTTTACTAGATAATTTTACAATGTCACGATATTGAACAATAAAATCCAATCTACGTTACATTCATAAGTCCGGTGAAGCTGTTAAGACATTATCAAGAAAAAATATCAAACATTTAAACTTAAAAACGTAGTACGAAGACTAGAGGATAGATGGCACTTAAAACAAAAAAACTGTTACGTTTGATTGCATTTATCTTCAATTTTACTTCCAATGTTACTTCTCAAAATAATAAATGTTTATTAATTATATTATAAATACATAGTATATTATAATTACCTAGGTAAAGCACCTTTGCGTTTCCGAGGTCTACCTTCTCTCTTCTTCGAGTTACTCCTAGGTATAGCTTGTAACGCAACCCGCTCAGCTTTTTCTTCTGTAACTACGGTATTTTTGAAGCTCGCTCTCCTCGACTTGTGAGCTTTGGTGGGGAACGGTATATCCAGAGAGGCTCGATATAACGTAAGCTGCTGGTGTAAGTATAATACGTGTTTGTAACGCTTTTTAATTGTCCAAGTGAAAGAACCATGTTGTAGGGAGATTGTGTACCTAAAAAAGGATTAAGAGTATTTAATTTAACAATTTTATCCGATAATAGCATTGTGGTATAAAAACCTAAGACACACAATCTCAAATAAAAGTAGCGCTCAAAACTTATGATTTTGCAAATTCAACCTTCCTTAAATTATTTAAAGTTGTTTTTACAAGGACGCCAGCGACTCGAGACTATTTGAAATGACTGCATAATGCAAATTTATGCACAAATTTTTGTATGTCGGCTGTATGTATACCAATGGATAATAGATATAAATTATGATAGATAAAAAGCAAAATCATGAAAAAGTAATAAGTAAGAATGAAAAATTTAACCATTACACATATAATCTGCCACCGTAAGTAAAACTAGCGCGTCTAAATAAAATACAAATCCGAGGAAAGTGGAAAAACCTGTATTACTCCTTCCACTTTGGCGAGACACGTTTAATTAAGTTTTTGAATAAGTGTGATTTGAGAAGAGGAGTGAATAGTTATATAAAACTTAATATTTCGGCAAACTTGGCTCTCTTTCTTTGACTAGCAGTGTCATAAGTAAACACTCGAAAAAAAAAAGGTTTAGAAATAATTAAAACATGAAAAAATTCATTTCACAAAGCTAAAATCTGCTGATAAAATTAGTAATTATGTTGTTCAGTGAAGGACAAAAAGTAAGAACAAAATAGTTTATTTTAATTAAGCACTGAAAAATTCTTTCTGTACTTATAGGTAGATCAATGCTAGACAGGTCGCTCGGATTACAAATATGTTCTATCTATATGTAGTCCTAATTAGAGGAACATATCTTTTTGGTTTTCTCTAATGTACTCTCACGGTTACGCATACCTGAATATTCGGCTACAGTTTACGAAACTAAGTTTTAACGTGATAATCAGTTTTCGTATGAGATCATGCCAATTAATAGGCTACAAAATTAATAGTTAATCGAATAGTGATGTATTAATTACCTAAGCATTTAACACTCGACCTTAATGGACCGTAATAGCGGTGAAGATATTAAGACCTTGCTAGGTCAATACGAGACCTCGAGAAAAAAAACTTAATGAATGTAAAATGTACGTGAAACGGTTTATTAGGCACCTTGTATTTTAACATATAGTATATAATTAAAACACATTACACATTACAATCGCTTTTAGTTTATGCACAGAGAGGAGTAAATTCCAGACATCACTATCATTTTTTTTTTTTCGAAATGTCTACGCTATTGACCCAGCAAGGTCTTAACAGCTTCACCGGACTACTAAGGCGAGCGCTTAAGGCACTCAGCCGATTTTATTTTGGCAACCAGCTCAAGAGTGCAGGGCACACCTCGGCTTGGCTGTTGCCTGTTGCATGCAAAATCGCGACCTATCTTAGCTAACTATTCATATATGTATGAGTTGTTGAAACGTACATGTGTACCAAGCATACACGCCTCAACAACTCCTCCATATATTTATTATCGGAAAATTGAGTTTTTCAGTTCGATAAGGGAAAAAGTAAACCCTTCCACTTACATGTGTAAGCGTGTAGGCGTGCACGTGTGTGGGGTGATCGTGTAGTGTTGTAGCGGTGATGTATATTTGTGTGTCACCGTATCGCGCAAGCAACGCACTCAAGGGCTTCCTACCGAGGGATCGAACCTAGGCTTGAGCCGCTGCCGTGGGAGGCCTAATCGGGTAAACATCACTATCGTTCACATATTGATCCACTCTGTAACATCCTTCTGACACCAAAACCCGCTTGAACTTACAGTCCGGAAAATCGGTAATATGCATTGGAATTGTTTTTTAAAATATAACACTATTACCTAAAAAGATGTTACTTATTTTGGTAAGTCTGAGACATGGGACGACCGGTTTCTCATAGTTTCTAATATTTAGATCATGCCGATCCTAACTATGTTTGTAAGAAGTACCAATATATCATTAACTTAAAATTGTAATAGTTTTATGATCGACTACAGTTACAGCACAGTATATAAATAGAAAATTTATACTGTGGTTATAGACTGTAATGACTCAGTTAACATTTATTGTACAGCGTGTTTCTATTTTACTTCATTATATACTTTAAAAAATAATATCACAGAATAATAAAAATGTAAATATGACCTCGACATCACCCTTAAATTAATTTCAAACTGTGTTATACGGATTCGTAATACAAATCATTCGAGTCAGTGTTATCTCGTCAACTACGTCCCACGTTATACTAGTGCAGAGGAAACAAATATTTACAGAGTTTAGCCGCGAGTGGGTGTATTATAATCTGCTTTATTTAATAAAGATAACGGCATGTACTGCTATAATGCGGTATACGTTCAAATTTTATCTTAACTTACATATACTAAGATTTGCATAGTTCAACTATTATGGATTAGCTGTGCCCGTGACTCGGTCCGCGTGGAACATAATCTTTAAAAAAAAACCGATGACTAATAAAATCATCCGAGTGTATTAAGTCTATTTACTTCTCTTCTTTTCTTTCGTACTGAAAACGCTTTGTCATTAAAATAAAAATAACATCTGATAGAGTGAACAGATTTTAATGAAAATAAAACTAAATGTTACTCGACGATATGCTTTACGATTTTCTTAGTGAGGTTTTATTATGAATGCAGTATTTTAGCAGTGATGCGAGTTCACACAAACAAACAAACAGACAAACATTTCTAAAAATCATTTAAATGTATTTTATTACTTATTCCAGGACATCTGCAAACTCTTTTTCACAAAATATCTTATATGCATATATAGATAATTTGACACATAATTAAATCTTCAACGATCAGTAAAGGATTTGATATGACATCTAAGTCAGTACCTCATTATAATTTAGGTTAATGTTTCGAAGCATTAGGGAACCACATCAGTACACGTTGAATATAGAAATTAGATCAAATGTTGACATTGAAGTGTTATCTAATTAGAATTATGTTATCAGAACGTACCTACTTTATATTATTTTGGGAACGATTTGTACACATTTATCTGAACCAGTGATCGTTTTTGTGGTTACGATTCAACCATGAGTCATTTACTATTTTAGTTTCAATATTGTTACGGATTTCTTGCCAAAGAGTCTATGAATATTGTAAAGGAATAGACACAAGAATCGCGCAGTACGACAAATAGAGACATGAATAAAAGCTTCAACTCTACAAATATAAATAAAAAATAATAAAAAAAGCCCTTTACTACTGTGTCACCGAAATAATTGAATAATTTACTTACAAATTTGGGTTAAGAAGATGTGTAGTGACGCTTCTCTCATTTTCCACGAACCTGACCTTTATTTCAACTCCAGGTATGAAGACCTTGCGATGAATAGAATTGAATTTGATCGGAGGCTGATGTATCGTCCTGAATGCCACGGAGTTTGCATGTGATGCTGTGATAAAAACATAATTTGTATTAGAATAGGAGAATCTCTATTTAAATCTATAATATACTTGATGACAACTATAGGGCAAACGCAAAACCAAGCCGACCTATAATAAATGTATGTATCATTATGAAATTGTAAGAGAAACCCTATGCAGGACTATAGGTCTCTTCTCGAAGGAAAGTATGGCCATAATCACCACGCCAGCCCACAACGTATTGTAGGTAACGAACTCCGAGAAAGCCATAGTTCAATATCTTCCCACATACGGTGTTACTACAAACACACTTCTCAGGTTCAGGATTCCTCACGTCGTTTTCCTTTACCGCCAGGTGATAATTTCGCCAATTTAAATGAGCGAATGTATGAGAATACCGAAAAATTAATTGGTACATGATGTCAGGGATACCAGGCTGATATTTCATCGGTCAAACCACGAGGCGACCATGACTAAACATCTATAAGTATATATAGACAGCTTTATGTTACACGTTTATAATAGTGATCGTAATTGGATCATAATTAAGGGTACAAAGTTTTTCTTCTGCGTATTATTAAATACATATGAGTTGTTACATTTATATCCCTAATATTTTATGTTATTTTTCAACATCTTCTTCCAATGTTGTACAAGTAAAATATCATTAAAAAAACTAAAAACGACAAAATTTGATTTCGTGTTACGGTGTATACATGTAATATGCACGATTAAAATTGGATTTAGCTCATTTTGAAGTAACGATTTTGTTTTTTGACGTAATAACATCTTATAAATCGATGAACGCCGGTTGCACGCACGGAAAAGCATGATACATTGTAAAGTTCCAGCTGAGCCGAGCGTGCAAGCGAGAGCGCGGAACACTGAGCCGTGATCGGCTTAAGCGTTCGTCTTGTGACGCATCTAATAATTCAATTCAGAAAAGTATGCAATTTTTCATCAATGTTTTCTTGTGACGTTATCACGTAAAATTATCGTCCGTAAACCGACGCTACAGACAATTAATTTTTTATTTCTATTTGTGGCCCATTTATACTTAGTCAACGACATGGTGATTTACCAAAAAGTATTCATTTACTTAAATATAAATATAGATTTACAATTTTGTAAACATGATAAATTATTTTATTATCAATTAACAATGAGTGCTTGAGTCAGTTATATCAAAGGATTAAATCTAATCAAAGGGTACTTCACTTAAACTATCTTTGTCGTGATAGCGGTCACCGTCATGGAATACTTATTATATACTATCATTTATTATAATGGTTTGTTTGTTCAAATGTAATTTTAATGTTTTAATAAATCTAGGAATGGAGTTTTTGGCGGGATCTCAGTCTGTCATTTAGTGGATTTTATATTTTATTAATAATCTTGTGTTATTAGACTCTATATTTTGTAAATTTGGTGGGGTTTTGCGTAATATAGTTAGTTTATTGTGCATAAGTGAAGTGAATAGAAAATAATACCACGGAGCATGAAATTCTGAGATGCCACAAAAACTCCCTGGAAGGTTCTAACAAGGGATCCATCATCTTGTTAGAATATTGACTGACACGACGCTTATTATTGAAGTGATTGCACGATGCTTGTAATATTATTGACTACGTGACAATGGCAGTAATAATCTAAATGATTGATTGCCAAAAAAAAAAAATCTAGGAATTTATGAAAACATAATTTATGTAAAATGAACGATCTCATATTAATTCTTCCGTATCAACCTTGAGTGACTAAATATTTGGAATAAGGTGAACCATGAGCATCTAGACAGTTTCCAAATTTTTGGCTTGAAAACTTTATCTTTTACAAGTCAAAAGGAAAACGTTGTAATAACGTAATAATATACAATTAATTTGTGGTTTATGAACCTGGAGTGTATTTGTTCTACTGTTATGACGATAGTTTCCATACCACAATGTTATTCCCCTTCCCGAAATGAATCATTATTGGGTTTATTACAAAATGATGCTTACTAATTCTTTTATCTGTTCATAACACTGAATTAGTACTTAGAATATATTGGCACTTACCATTGGCATCGGTTTCTTCTTTATTCTCAACTTTTTCCACATCAATCACTGAGAGCGACTCGGGCACTGCGAGGCTCTCATCAAAGTCTGAGTCCAGGCCAGGACTCAGCGAGTCCATAGTCTGGAATAAGCCCGGCAAGCAATCGCCGGGGGTCGTCGCGGGCGTCGGAGTCTCCATCGCGTAGTTTGTATACCCGTAAAGTTCTTCATCTGTTAGAAATATTTATCTTTATATATAAAAACCAGTATGATATTTGTCCAGGATGAACTCCGAAATCACTCAACTAACCTTTATGACAGTTAGTATTTATATATAATTTGGTCCAACTTGACAGATAAGATAATTTATATTTCGATAAATGGCATCAATATTTTTCATTACAAATTAAATGATTGTCAATGTTGATTATTGTTATTAATTGTATGTTTCATCGGCTTCAAATAGATGGCGCTTTAAATTAATTTGTTGACAGCAAACTCTAGGATCGACTGCTATACATATCTCATAGATGGCGCCACGTTTTAATTTTGAATTTCTGAACTACAGCAACATGTGGCTGGGTCAGCTAGTACATTATAAAATCCCATTAATTCTCACATTAAAATAATAAAGGATAATTGATCTCTACAAGAATGGCTAATATTTTAGAATGTACACGATAAAAGTAAGTGTTATGGGAATACTATCATTTTAATTGAAATAAACAGTTACAACATTGCCATATTGCCACAATAATTATTTCATAATGTATCTGCACACTGAAGTCTGTAAATAGAATGGATAGATAAAACCATGCATACTAATTATCTTTTTATGGTTATGAATAGCCATATTAGTCACCAAATTTGCAAAAAGTGACATCATGAGAGATTATTTAAAAAACATACGTATTGATAAATTGTTAATATTTTAATCAGTTTTTGGCAGAATCTTAGTCTTCCATGAAGTGATTATTGGTTATCATACATAATCTTGTATTATCTAGCCCTATATTATGTTATATGGTGACACCTTACGTAATATAGTTTAGGCATTGTCGACAAGTGAAATGGTAACAATAATATGGACCATAAATTCTAAGATCTTACCAAAACTCTCCGGAAAGTTCAAACAAAGATTCATTTTGTTGGAAAAAGTCTTCACATAATAAATACCTTACAATAATCCACTTGATAATGACAGTAATAATCTTCAATGTAGAGGATTGATTATCAAAGTAGGAAAAATAAGAAAAAATATATCAGAAAGTAGAAAATTTAACAAATACAAAAACACTTTCATGCACCAAAATTGCACAGTTTCTTCAGCAAATAAAGTGGTACTAAACTGAGTATATACAGTATCTGCTAATTCAGTTCATTGCTTTAAAATCTATTATTGGTTTCAGCCTGAATGGGTCGACTCGTCTGGGGTAGCACCACCCTCTCACAGAAAACCAATGTGAAGTAACAGTGCTTACATCGTTGCATTTCGTTCGGTCAGTGTGAGCGCCGGAGACCCATCTTCCCTCCCCTCCCCCTTTCTCTCTATTCCCACAAACACAGGATGGCAATGCACTTGCGACTCCTCTGGGGTTGCTAGTGTCTATGGACGGCGGTGATCGCTTAACAACAGGTGACCCACATATTCGTTTGCCTCCTATATTACATAAAAGTAAACATCTGTAATGATAAGAATTCAAAAATTCGTCACTTCGTGTGACCTGGACACATCAGCTATTATGATGCTCATCTATTAACAAATAATAAATACTCAAATAAATTTACCCAGTTTATATAGACCATCTATGTAATATATAAAAGCGTGAAACAAAACTTCGAGTTTTTAAGTGAGTTTACTGATATCAAAACTAAGGTGGCAATATGTTATTATAATACTTGTACTCTACTTATTACCATGATCTACCTCACTAAAGCAAAGATGTAATACAGGTTAAAAAAATAGATGCCATCAAATAAAAAAGTCATTGTGATTGATAAAGTTGACATTCTGTTGTTGCTTCTTACAACCTTCATAGGAAATAAACAGGAAGTAAGAAAAACTGATGTAAAAAATCTGTTGCAAAAAAAGCTTGTTGACATTGTAAATCCTCTTTTATGGCATATTAGTTAAAGGAAATGAAAAATGATTGAATTTTTATGGTGCTAATTGTAATTCTAATTGGATGAAGTGAATACAAGCAAGGATATTAAACCATCTATCAGAATGACTAATATATTTATAATAAGCTTAAAATAAAATGCTGAGGGGTTCAATAAAGTTGGGTTCCCTTCAGTGTCAGTTTTATCTGAAAGTGCAGACTCATGACCTTATATTGTTCATAAACAATATTTATGTCAAAGAGAAACTCACAAATTTTGGATAATTATTAATTATTATTAATACTTTAGTTGAATGATACTAATGCCAAGTTGGAAATGATTAATTACATATTGTAATATAAGGTATAACCATATTAGACTGCTATAATACATACAGTAATTTTATAAAGCCTGCAAGGTGAAGCACTGACAAGTGCGACATTGAAAATAAACCTTGATTTTATATATATTAAAACAATTTTACCTTCATTAAAATTACTGCAATATTATTATTAAAAAACTACTTTAATAAATTTAGTCTCATAAACACTAATAAACACCAAAACACTACCATCAGTTTGTAAAATAGGATGTTATACATACCAGGAGGTCATTATAAAGAGCCTACAATAAGCTTGATCAGGTTTAGCAATATTTGTATTGTGATTTTTTTAAGTTGGCAGTGTGTAATGGATGTAAATATACAGAGAGATTATGTATCATATATATCACAATATATTACATATCGACAACTACAAAGAAATAATTGTTAAGATAAATAAGTTAACTGTTCTTCATGTCTATTTACATTTCTCTGTCTGTATAATTAAACTGCATTATTCAATAGTCACATTAAATATATATTTTTGTTATGTAAACTTTGTATCTCTAAATCCTGGAATACGATGATGTACATATTATAAAACAAAGTTCGCTACCAAGTTTCTGTTTTTAGTCGCAATAAACTGAAAAAACACTGAACGGATTTTCATGTGGCTTTTAACAGTAGATTAAGTGATTCACGTGAAAAGTTTAGGTATATATATTCTTTTATTATCAGGGCATAATAACGTACACATGCCAGCTAGTAACATAAAAAATTATAATGAAGCCACCATAAAGCATTATTAATTAAAACAATAATAATAATAGTCATGAAAAATAATAATATCCTAAGTCTTACTCACTGTACCTAAGCTGCACTACATTTAAAACAGTTTTGCAGTAAAAAGCAAAAAAAAAATAGAAAATAAAGTATTTACAGGGCAAAAAATAAACATAATGGAACAGGAAGTATACAGTTTGTTTCAGCAGAATTACAAATCTACAAATCAATTACAAATTATTTCACCAAATATCATCCAAAGTAAAAAATTTAAGAGAACTATAGTAATTCAAAATAATACAATAATTGATTACTTTTAGACACTATGTTCAGAAATGTTACTGATTATCCAATAATTTCATAAGATTTCAACAGAATTTGTGTTAAATTATCAACAACCACATGTACTTTTGTGACTTTATTTGTATGCACAATAGCTATTATTAATATGTGTAAATCAATTTAAATTCATTGTCAGGTATTAATGTCACACTCGGATTACAATATAACTTATTTTGCTTTATCAATTCTTTACTTATCATTTGTTTTCTACATAATCTTTTATATCTTGTATTTCCCAGGATATCCACTACAAAAATAGATATCATTGTTAAATAAAAAGTGCAAGAAAAGCAATACAAATATGAAACAAAGGTCTTATTTCAAAAACTTGGGAAATAAATATTCTGTATATAAAAAATGATATATTTTAGTGTTAAAAATGTTACAGACAATCTAATGCATACACATAACAAAATTTAAACTGTCACAAAATATGCATTGTTGTTTTGTTCTTTTAATAAAAAATCAACAAATCTGCTTATCTTACCATGATTAATGTACAAAACACTTTTAAAATTCATAACACAATTATAATAATATAAAGATGATTCATTAATACACTCCCAAACAATTATATTACATCACAAACACACATAAAATGGCAACAAAACACTGTTGGTACCTCTTTTGATTAAATTGTGGAAGCTAAGTGTCAATTCCTTACGTTCCATACGTATTTTGCAATTGTCGTGTTCTTTTACTTCAATAGTAACAAAACGGTATCCATCTGGCTGTTGATACGTAATGTGTTGTCCATTGCACCTACCGTTGCTAACACTTGTATACATAATCTATATTGATAAGATAATGTATATTTTATCAATAAACCGAACAGTATAGATTCGATATGCGACAAACACGGTTGTATTACACTCAATCACGAGATTCACGTTCTTACAATTGCACTGATGGCTCAGACGTTCATGGATCACTGGGCACGGCCTTTGACTTTTTTCAAACGTTGAAATAATATGAGAAATCGTAGCACTCACCTATTCACAAAATTTGAGAATTACTTTCAGTCATGGTTTAAATTTTATCAAGAAGAGGGGCTTCTTTATACTGCGATATTTGAACACTAATGTCTGATCGTTGATCAAATACTCCAATCATTCGCTTCAAGGCTGTTAACTTGTATATATGTGTAGTAAATAAGTAACAGGAACTAGAATAGAAAATGACGTAATGGTTGGCGTGTGTACATTGACAGTGGTTGCAAACAAGCGGATCGTTTTGTTATAATTTTTGAAAAGTAAATGAAGCAACATGACACTTCTAGTATTTTAACTCTGATTCTAGTAATATAATAAATTATTGTTTCTAATTATTTGATTGCCAATTTAATGTTGGGACATTAAACAATGTTATGCAAAAGTACTTATAAAAAAAGGTTTCATTTACATGAAGTTTTCATATCTTATCATTTTATTTTATTTAAAATTTAAATTCGTATTGATCATAGTAATCACAGTTACAGTTTCTTCTGATAAAAGTGAATTAATTTGCATGATATATTTACTATGTGAAATGACGTGGTAAAAATGATATCTTAAACAAAGACTATGCTGTTAATATATATTAACACGCTTAGCAGTCACATGAAATTACAAGCTGAACTTGTATCATAATTTATTGATTAGTTAATAGAAATATGTTTATATACAGCCTAGGTTATTGAGTCACATATTAATGTGATTGGAACCCCAAAAATGTATATTAAGAACAGTTAATTTTTAAATACGATAATATGCTAAATAGAATCTGAGAAGTATTAAATCGAAGGTCAGTATTGTGTATTTTTTTAAATCAACTCAATTTAGTGTTTGTTTGACTATTTCAAGAATATATTTGTAAAGTATAAAATTATATATTTTTAAATTATTTATTAGATACTTTTTTCATATATAAATAGAATTTAAGTATCTGTTTGTAATGTCAAAACAACACCTTTTTCCTAAATGGATATGAAGTTTAATATGGTACTTGTAACGTAAAGCCATTTGTTTTTCATTTTTGTCAGTCTGTCTGTTTGTTTGTTCAGGGTAATCCCCGAAATAGTTGGAACAATTTTGTGCCAACTTTCACTGGCTAAGATAGATATAAGATAGCTAATTTTATAAAGAGTTTGGGATGTTAAAAAATAATCAATTTTTATTTAAATCGATTATTATTTTATTATAATCGATTTTTTATGTCGATGTTTATATTCATATTAATCGATTTTTTAAAAATCGATTATATACATTACGCATTTAAATCGATTTTCATAAACATCTATGCGACGGATGAAAAAAAACTCAAAATAAGTTCATTATTATTTACAATTGAAGAGTGAGCATAGTGAGATAATATATTTGTAAGAATTTAAAATGTTCTCTAGTCGCAAAACACCTAAAAGGGCTGGCGAAAGTATTTTATAACGAAAAAGAATAATACCACAGTAATATACATGTCCTGTTCGATAGAATGAAAAATTTTGTAGTGAAACTACAAATTAAAAAAGAACATAGAATGAAAACATCTCACTGCCTTACAAGTAATATGAGTTACTATATCTTATAATGATTGTTGTGGTTCTTATGACAGCCAAATACCGCTCTAAGATTCTAAAATTAAAAATTTCAATAAAACTAAAAAGGTCTGTCATGCGAGTACAATGTACTTCAACATGTTCACTAAAAATGTCTTATGGCAAACTCGACATCAATAAGTTTACAAAACTATAAATCATTATTGAAATTATTCAATAAACTAATTCTTCAATTTTAATTTTGTCAACCACACTATAATTAATATGAAAATTTAAAAGAGAACTCCATTGTTTTGAATTTTACAGTTAGAATTAATAATATTGTCATTTTGTTAGGATGTTTATCATTTCATTTTTATTACGATATAATGTTTAATAGTACAGAAAAGTTCTATGGTATTTAGTTACTATATTCTTTACCTTAGAAGTTTAAAGGAACATTCACCTTTATTTTGTTTTGAACTGATTATTTTTGATGCGTATCATTTTATTTGATTCTTAATCTGATAAATTGTTATTTTGAATCTTTAGGTTTATTATAGGAATATGGAAAGCATGACTATTTTTAAATATTATAAAAATCAATTTTTCCAGAAATCGATTATTTATTTTCAATAAAATCGATTTTTGACAAATCGATTATTACTGAAAAAATAAAAATCCATTCCTAAATAATCGATTTTTTTCCATTAATCTCACATCCCTATAAGGAGTTATTCAGTACTTTTATTTTGGGCATAAATAGGGTTCCGCAAGCTGAAATGTTTTAAACAACTGGATGTAACCCTTTCCCTGAAATTACGTCATAAAAGTACGTGCGTCTTGGTTTGTCTCTGCCTTTAGGTATTTTACATACTTACCGCCACAGATAACTTACGCATTGTCCAGAAATGACAGTTATGACAGCATAATACGTTTAGAAATCGATGTCTAAATTTGTAAATAAGTAAATATTTATTAAGTCCACTATAAACTATACATAAATATAATAATTAAACTTTAAATTGCAATTTTATAATTAATAAAGTACTATGATTTTTTTACTTGAAAATATGATTATAATACACCTGATAGAATTAATACGCAAAGTTTCAATTATACGAGATAAAGTTATTTATATATTTGGCGCTTCTTTTTCATCAGATACTAATGAAACTTTAATTTTAAAACGTAAAATAGTTATTTTACTCTCTTATTCTAATTATCATTAGATGTAATGCTAATAAACCATATCTAATAATACTAGGACTATGTCGACATTGTTTCAGAAAAAGGTGTTGAAATGACATACCTATATACTAATGGATTCTTCACTGTTATTATGTATGCTGTGAGTTATAAAATAAAATTCTTTACATGTAGGTCAGTTTTTCTAAGAATAAAAGTTTTTCAATTTATATGTTTCATTGTTCGTGAAGATGTTGCTTGGGATGAACAATGTTATTAGAACGGTACATTTACAAGTGATTTTAAAACACATAAAATCGATTTAAAGTGTCATATTATAAAAAAGATTTAATGCACTCAGAAAAACTATTATTCTTTGAAAAAGCACTCAAACAATAGCTATAAATGATTGAATGCTTCACTTTTCGGCAAAAATATGATATTCGATTTTATTGGATTAAAATATATAAAGGTTGTTTAGCTTAATTCATCGAGCACATTTTTCGAAAATAAAGTACTGTATCTAAATCAAAAAGTTTATATGTGTTTTTCTCGAAACTACGTTTTTTAATTTGGTGACCATGATAATTCAATAGCCAGTCGTTAGATTTTGATAATATTCAAAAATATTTGATATTTTGATAATATTCTTATTGCCATTACAAACTAGTCCTTGATCGTAGGTTTTTAATATTTCTTCAATATTACTATTATTTCTAGACAACAAATGAGTGTTTGTCAAACCGATTTTGCTATCAAAAGTCACCATTTTGTTAATTAAAAAAAACGACTTCTGATTATTCAGTAAAATTTTGTGATAGTTACTGCGAATCGTTACTTTAAAAAGGAGGTCCACAAAGATGGCAATATTTTTAGAAATATATGTGGATATCTTCTAATTTTAATAAAGTCCAATTGACACATGATATTACATCTTTTTGTAATTAGTTTTATGAAATGAACTTGATTTATAAATAAAAAATACAGAAATCACTCATTTTTTGCATCCCAGACTGCGTCTCACTCTTTAAGTCACTTCACATAGATATGCGAGGTAAGCTAACCATATATTTTAGCGAGATAGGTATGCGTACATTCACTGTCACACGAACGCTCTTTCAGGAGAGCCACATTTCAGAATTACTAATTATGTAACGAGTATTTATACTTGATGGTAGCGTCTTTGTGGCCGAAGGAATCACTACTACCACTCCCATAGTGATTAACCTATTATAGTAAGCCTCTTTTGGTTTGTATGTGTTAACAGGCTTTCGAATTTGCATAATAAAGAATATTGATGATGTATTGGTTTTTTTTTTCGAAATGACTACGCTATTGATCCAGCAAGGTCTTAACAGCTTGGCTGTTGCCTGTTGCAAGCAAAATCGCGACCTATCTTAGCTAACCTAGCTAACTATTCATATATGTATGAGTTGTTGAAACGTATATGTGTACCAAGCATACACGCCTCAACAACTCCTCCATATATTTATTATCGGAAAATTGAGAATTTATCAGTTCGATAAGGGGAAAAAAAGTAAACCCTTCCACTTTCATGTGTAAGCGTGTAGGCGTGCAAGTGTGTGGGGGTGATCGTGTAGTGTTGTAGCGGTGATGTATATTTGTGTGTCACCGTATCGCGCAAGCAACGCACTCAAGGGATCCCTCCCGAGGGATCGAACCTAGGCTTGAGCCGGTGCCGTGGGAGGCCTAATCGGGTATTGGTGTATTGGTGCTCGCTGTTCTTTTTAGAATGCGAAGGTAATCAGGTGATACGGTCAAATGGGGTAACTTTGTGGTGCACATATAAAAAAGTTGCTAATTTGATCCGCGATATTATGCATCACAATTGATTTTGGCCACACTCTGCGAGTGTGAACTGAGCTTATCCTCTGCACTGTTTAAGTAGCGTGTTTTCCATTTAAACTCCTATCCACGTAAAGTAATAGAGAACAATCTGATCCATAGTGGCTCTCAAAGTTTCGGTAATTGTATTTTTATAAGCCCTAGTAGCCGTTTTATTTAAAATCGGGCATTTCATAATATAACCAATGCTATCGATCCGTTATATAATAATTTCATATTATCGCTCATACTAACTGTAAAGTTACTATTTGAAAAGTGAAAGACGGGTATTGGGAAACTGGAATGTGATGCTTGTGATCTGTGTTTATATATCGTCATTAAATATTATGATTGGTAAAAGGTACCTACGTACTAAAAAGTTTTGAATTTAAACTATATGAAATTATCGAAAACATCAGCAACCCTGGACGTTATAAGAGAAACAGGAATTGGTATACCGTATAACAAAAACCAAACACATGAAAAAAATTTCAAACTATCCAATTTCACATTTATATTTTTTTAAATTTTGTAATTAGTTTCATTGAATTCCCTGCGGTGTCAATGCTATTGTGGTTGGAAAATGGGGATAGGTGTTTTCTGAAAAAATGCTTCTTTTGCCGTCTGTCAAACCTAAGCGTATGGTGTAGGTTTTGTTGGTTGCATGACAGTGAGCTTTAACTAGCTCTTTAAGTATGTATTTCGCAAGACCAAACATAAGTTACTAAAATATAGCTTTCTATATGGTAATTAAAATTATATACGGCTTATAATGTAAACTAAAATACGCCCTTTCTTGGTGTCAGGAAGATTTTGATATTAAATGTACAAGGGCAGTTCTGCGGTTGGTAAATATATTGAAAATTTGGTTAACAATAGCATACATTTCTGTCGACTAGTTTGTTGTCAAGCAACTGTCATTATTTATAAAGAAATACTTAAGAGTTATCTCCCATTTTTAAGTCTATTTAATCCGTGGTCTTATGAAGAATTCGTATTTGATTTTTTTTTAAATTATAGACCAACAAAATGAAACTATATCGAATTGCATGCGCAGTGCTATTCAAATACAAGGATGTTTACGAAGATCTACAACCATTATGTAGTTGTTACTCTCATAACAGCCTGCAAGACTAGGTGGCTCCACATACATTGGATGATCTTGAAATAACGCAATACCACTACGGTAGTGATAGCAATCCAGTGGGGTACAGCTCCTTACCACTCCGATTGATTATTATATACACCAGCTGTGAGCGTAATTAGACAATATGTTAAAAATATTTGTTCGTACGACTCTCGAATATGAAATACATAGCGTATGTACCGAAATGTTTCCTCAAAGAAGGCTAATTTTTCTATGATTTGGACGTCGGTATTATAGCAGGCAAATGATTGTATATTTATGTTTATGTTGTTATCACGTTTTTATCATATGTCGAATAAAGGAGGGTGGCGTGTTTTTGTTGAAGAGTAAATGTTAATTTTTTAAATCGACAAAAATGACACATTTTCTATAGAAAGAGACTCATTTTAATGTTACATTAACCCTAATTTCTTAACTAATGCGAGAGTGAACTTGTTTGTTTATTATTTATGCTGTGTAGGTTGTATCCTTTTACCCCAATTTCATATGCTATTAAATTACGATTTGAACTAAAATGATAAGCATGAAACATGGAAGGGGCTGGGTCTCAGGTGCCACTGACAGAACACACTAATACATACTTGACGACAGATTTTCAATTCGAGAGTGGTATCTTGCAAGCGTGTTTAGAAAAAACTCTACGCTATGGTTTTCTTACGATGTCTTCCTTCACTAAATGCTTCAATTCTGTTGGAAAGATACGAACCTACGTCAGTTTACGAAGCCACCATCGCTTCGAAATCTCCTTTGTTTGTTACGCTTTCATGCAGTAAATACTTATCCAATCATTCTGAAATTGCATACAGGTTGTCAGGGCTACAAAAAAAAAAGACAGGGTACATTTCATCTAGGAAAAAATACTCTTACCAAAGAATAGATCAAATCCAAATGATCGTAAGCAATTGACATTTTAAATTTCGAGTTCTTAATATTTTTCCTTATCCAAGTTAATATGTGCTGTCTTTATTGAGGACTAGCTGTGCTCGCGACTTCGCCTACAAAGTATAAATTGTAAAAAACAGTCTTTCGTTTAATGTGGAGAGATATTATTTATCATTACATAGTACAAAACAAAGTTGGCTGCCACGTGTGTTTGTTCGCGATTCACTCAGAAACTATTAAATAGATTGTCATGCAGTTTTTACCAACAGGTGAAGTGATTCATGAAGATCGTTTTGTTATATAATTTTTCAGTTTTTTTTATTATAAGGGCGGGACAACGTCTTCCGAGGCAGCTTGTACTAGGAGTATATATAATATCCTGTTTTTGTAAGAGATTCAATTGCATTTACTTACCTATTCTTTTTTCGTAACTAACTCGAATCGTCATTCAAATCATAAGACTAAATGTTACTCGAGGATATAGTTTATGGTTTGAGGTGATAAGTTTTATCATGAATGCAGTAATTTAGTAGTGATGCGTGTCCAAGCAAACAAACAGACAGATAGACCTTTCTAAAAATGATTGAAAAGTATTTTATTATTGCATAGGCATTGGCTAATTTAGCGCTTTAGTTAAATACTTTTGTAGGAGGTAGAGCAACGCCGAAAATATTACTGTTTTCAGCATGAAAAGGTTGGATCACTCGGGGTAGTACCATTCACTCACAGAAAACCGACGTGAAGTACCCGTCCTTCCATTGTTGCGTTTAGTTCGGTCAGTGAGAGCGACGGAGGCACCCCTCCCATTCTTTTTCCCCCTATTTACCTCTCCCCTTTCCCCTAAACACAAGCTGGCAACGCACTTGCGACTCCCCTGGTGTTGCTATTGTCTATGGATGACAATGGTTACTTAACAACAGGTGACCCGACTATTCGTTTGCCTCCTATTGAAAAATAAATAAATTTCCTGTAATAGTCTAGGGAATTAAAACTATTTTTGCTCATTAAAATTCATAATAGGCACTTACCGTCGCGACTGCAGTGTCATCATACAGTTTTACCTTTTTGGAAATTTAATGGGTGCAAATTAGTTTTAACTAGTTTACAGGTGTTTATTGTTAAATATTCATCACTGCGAGGACGTTAAGCTAGTTTGCATACCTTTGTTGCCTTATTACAGAAATACGTTCACTCATTGTGGGATGACACCGTGCAATGTCTTATGTCAGAATATTTTTATGTAAGCTTTCGTTTTTGAAATGAGTCTGAAAATTTATTTCTGAAAGCATCCATTGTGCATGCACAAACGCAACTGGTCCAGCCACTTACAATGCCGGCCAATGTTTCGTGGCATGTACGAATTTTGAATAAAGGTATAAAGTGAACGGCGGAAAGGTGGCTATATCGGCTGCCGGGGGTCAATTAAAAATGGTTAAACTAAATTATATCGTGGATTAACATTTACACATACGGGCAAGTGGTGGGCAGAGAGTGTCGCGAGAGCAGCTGTGTGACCGCAGTCGCATTTCGCGCACCGACCGGCCTAAGCGCACGAACCCCCGACGCACGCTTGCAACGTAACACACATTTCCCGCCAAAATTCAAACTCCGAACACTCCGCTGAATAATTATTTTATTCTAATTTTTTTCTTTATTTTATAAACGGAGTGCACTCGCGCGTAAAAAGTCCGAATCGACGGCGACACTAGCTTGCCAGTGTCCGGATTGCACCGAGGCCGTTGACATCGCAATCATTGATACGGAACTCGAATTAGATACCGAATTTTCGAATATGTAGAGTTTTGGCGGAAATTGTGTGTTCTGAATGTTTTGTTTTTTTATCGAACTCCTAGTGAAGGTGGTAGCAAACGGTGTTTCCAACCAGTGACAGACGGAATGATGGTGAATTCCACTTAACAATTTTCAGTGTTTATTGTTATTATTTTTTTATGTAACACGAGTTTCAAATAGATACAACTGAAGGTAAGTCCGGTGCGCTTCATCTAATACATTTAGAATAATTATTAATTGTGTTACTCAATGATAAATCATTCGCTTTCTAAAGCGCCGGCCATGAGTGTGGCCACAATCACGACAGGCCAGTTTTGAACCAAGGAAATATTTTAAACTTTGTCGATATAAGTTGGTGTAGCATTACGTTATGTCGAACAGAGTTGCTAAAAACACGTTTTTATGAAAGTAAAACAGTTGGTATACCATTCGAGCGCATTGCGACATTTCACTGAGGAGAAAAGTAAAATTAACTAATTTTTGTAACTCAAACGACTTAATTTGCATGTTATTAAAAGATATACAATTTCGTTGCGCTACGATGCTGCTTATTATTTATTTTATAAACTATGATTACGGTAATGTTATACTATTTGCATCACTTTACTCAGAAATATCAGAATTTTCATGATAAATGTGAGGAATAATGGAGTTTTATTTCACGTTGCTACAGTAAAGTTTTAAAACGTACTTAAGGCTTGCATGACAGTAATGAGCGAACTCACTATGATATGTTCTTTGGGCCACAACATATTTAAAATAAGATATAGTACAGTTATTCACTTTACAAATATAAAAATATATGTGATAAAATTGTTGCGTATGTAATAACATGCATAAGATGTTTTTATGATTACATTGACAATTAATCTCCCAAGGGGTCGTAGGATGGATTCTCGTACCCTGAGTTTATTGTTTTAACCAAAGTTGTCTATTCTGTGACTGTATATATTAAATATTTAAATATGTGTGTATAAAACATCTTTATTCTTAAATTTACGCGATTAAAGCAAGCCATTAGATTTAGTGCGGTACATATTCTTATCAGAATTAAAAGATTTCGTGAAATCTACAAATCTTAAAGCAAGGAGAAAACTATTTTATACGTATTTACGATGCTAAATAAAACCTTGTAGTTACAATGTAAGCTAAACAAAATTCAGACGTTATTTAGATTGCAAACTAATCACTAAAGTAACTAAATTTAATTTAAAACAATTCTTATCCAATATATTTGCTGATTAGTAACTATATCTTAACTTTTCTGTATACAATTATTTCTTCGTATATAACCGTGATGTACATCGACTTTACTGGAAAATCAATGATATAAGTTTTTTTAAATAGCGATGTTATCGACATTATTTCTCAATTATGTTATATTTTGCTATGATTTATAAAAGAAAATAGCCAAATTTCTTATAAAACTCAACGTACTATGAATGGTCAAAAGTGAGTTTCACAATCGATAGATAAAGTAAGTTAGTGTACAATCATTTGGTAAATGTCGCGGCTCAGTTGGTGAACGCAGATAGATTTTATCTCTCGGTTCTTTGTTATTCAGTTACAAACACTTACCGGACATTACAGTAGTACAATGTATATATATTTATGTGTAAGAAGGACCTTGCTTTGCAAGTGAGTGTAGTTTTTTCAACAAAACGTACAATTTATATATTTTTTTGTATCAAGCGCGAACAATACCAGAAGCGTATTAAAATATTCTTTACCTATTTTTTGTAATCTTTTTGGTATATATTCTTTAATCTAGTAAAGAAAACCTTTATTAGTAATACAATATTACTTTAATTTTTTATTTTTATATATTATTACATAACATAAATTAGAATTGTTTATTTTTTCTATTTAACATATATATTAATAAATTTGAACTGTCTTAGGTGTCGTAATAAGTTCAGTTATATCTCAGTAAAAATTAGTTCGTCGAAGATGCTCCTGAAAGATTAATAGCGAGTTTGATTTTGTCGTGTTTCATTGTGTAATAAATTTAAATAAATATAATAAAAATAAATCTAATTTAATAAGCTCATTACAGTGTGTTCATATGAATAATAATTATTATAATATAAATTATTCTAAATATATTCTGTTTACAATTGACATAAAATGAATAAAATAGGCTTTTTGTGCATGGTTGATGGATAAAAAAAAAGAAATCATATTTATTGTTGTCTTATTTTTATTAACTTTTTAAATGTTATATATAAGGTCATTGGTGTGGACAATTTTAGGAATATTTTCGAGTCGTCTTGTAGTCTATCGATCTCCGACATAGTAACATGTATTATTAAAAAAAAATAGAAGATGTTTGATTTAGTAATAGTAAATCAAAACATTGTATCAAAACGTTTTTAAGAAAATTACTTAACGACATTATCCTATTCATTATGTAATTATTAATGTCGTGATTAGTTTTTATAACGGAAATTTGAATTTATAAACATGCGACAGGCCGAGACACACGTTTAATAGTTTGATAGAAAGTGAACGTGTACGCTTACTGCCGGTCTGCCAATCTATTAATGGATTTCACTACCAAAACCATCTAAAGATATATTTAGTCTTGTCCAATTTATTTACCTCACATATAGGGCTCGTGATTTCTGAAAATCACTAATTATTAATCTTATTAACATATTTCTTCTTATATTAATCATATAAATGCAAGGAATAGGGTAAGTAATATTCAATGTTTTAAATAGCAATAAAAAAAAACAATATTTTTTTCATCAAATAGTAGTAACCTACTACAGTAAATAATTAAATATCCAAATATATCTTGTATATGCATCGTTCTGAAACTATGTGCGTCCCAATCGTGTTTGATTCAGTATTCATTTAATTTATATAAAAAGACCATAGTTCTTTTGTAATATTTCCTTGTTTTTTTTTTATATCAAAGGAGGCAAACGAACTGGTGGGTCACGTGATGTTAAGTGATCACCACCGTCCATAGACACTAGCGACATCAGGGACGTCGCAAGTGCGTCGCCAGCCTGTATATGGGAGAAGGGGGAGGGGAAGGAAAGGAAAAAGGAAGGGACGTGGGCCTCCGGCTCTCTCACTGACCGAACGAAATACAACAATGCAAGCACTGTTATTTCACGTCGGTTATCTGTAAGAGGGGTGGTACTACCCCGGAGGAGCCGACCCATGCATGCTGAAACCAAAAATAGCTTCAGCGGGGCTCTACCACCTACAAAGTACCTTGTTTTCAGGACATATTTATTGCTTAAAATATTTCTGGTGAATTGTCGCTGCAGCTTAGTTGTTTAGTACAGCAGTTACTAGCGTTTAATATAATTATCTATTTAATGACAACGATACTATATAAAATCCAAATCCATCCTCATTGTATATATATTTACATTTATATTAACAATTAACCTCTGCCCGCGACTTCGTTCTCATAGAATAAATACCTTGGTTAATGCTAACACGCAGTGGAAGTTCTCAAGGTTTTTTAACATTCTTCATTGGTGCTCCGCTCCTAGTTCTTACCGTGATGATATATAGCCAATAACTATCCTGATAAATGAGCTATATAACATTGAAAGAGTTTTTCAAATTGGATGAGTAGATCCTGAGATTATCTCCTACAACGTCACAAACTCACAAACTTTACCTCTTTATAATATTAAGTAAAAATGTTTGTAATATTTTAATAGTTTATAATTCACTATTTTATATCTAATTTGATTTCGAAAGGTTCTAATTTAAAATTTTTTGTTTGCAGTAACAAATAAATATTCATAGCCTTGGAATTTTTAAGTTTTAACTTGTGTATCATCAAAATGTGCACTTAGTTCAAGTATGTTATATGTTTTTACTTTCACATCAGTTACTTTCTTCTCTATTTTTATAATCTCTAACCATCGATCGACGAATTACCTTATTACTAATCGCGCTATATAATCGTTTCGATATGTTTGAAACGAAAGTGAATGTGTCACTTTTTGCAAAGTATTAACGTCTTTATTTTTCTTAAACCAAAATGTTTCGTTTATGTTTTTCAAATAAGGAAATGTCATACAAATTCACTAATGGATCTTTCTAAAAAATTTATGTT
>JACEII010000017.1:3364350-3376624 GCA_014332785.1 Antheraea mylitta | reverse complement strand
TATATACGTCATTTAGACCAAGTTAAAGCTATTTTTTTCGAAATGTATACGCTATTGACCCAGCAAGGTCTTAACAGCTTTCCCCTTGCTGGGTCATAGCGTAGACATTTTGAAAAAAAAAAAGCTTTAACTTGGTCTAAATGACGTATATATATATATATATAAATTACAAATTAAAAGATTTTCAATAATGTGCGAGTGTTATATCGTTTTTAGTTTACTTAAATTACATTTTGAACAATATATTTCTCAAACGATTAATATTGTTTTTAAATACTGATCCTTTTATGTCCATCTTTTTAAGGAATGATGATCGCGATGGTGAATCAGTATATCCGTTTCTACATAAGGACAATCAAAGAACTTTCTCTGTCGATTTTTTTTTAATCACAGGTCCATTGTACTACATTCAAAAGACTTAAAATACTGTCAGATAAACTTTACAAAGCCATATGATTTTAGTTCAATTAATAGTGTTGTAACAAAATATTATATAACATTACCTCTTGTCCATTCTTTACGATGATTTCGGTGACTAATCTAGCTAACCCATTAATTCACCCTTAATTTATTCCTTCAACTTTGACTTGACAAACTGATTTATGCAACATTATTATCAACTAGCGACGACCCGCTTTTGTGTCTACGTTTGCGTCTTTATAAACGTGTATTTATGATATAAACCTTCTATAATCTTTTAATTTTAATTTACTATTGAATTTTTCGAAAGTGATGCTTAGTTGCTTATTGTTAGGAACGTCTGATTGTAACGTATATTCATATCGTGTGTCAGTTTTTTTAACGTTAATATTTCAATATGCCTATTTGCCGGCGTAAACTCCTTTATTCTGTGGTAAAATCTGTATAAAAATTGCAAAATTATATTTCTATTAGTATTTCGGTATAGATATATGAAGAAAATAATTTAAAAATAATACATTTTGAAATAAAGATGCGTTTACATTAATAAATACTAGTAGGTAATAGTAAGCGTCAATATTACTCTTAAAGTATATAAGCTCGTTGAAGATGCTTTTCATAGAAAAGACATCAACGCGTTCGTCAATAAAAAGCTTTTTATGTCTAGTTATGTGCTTATTAATATTGTAATCTCTCTTAGGTTCCTAATAATAATAATAAATAATTTCTTTTAATCCCGGATATTATTTTTGAAAATTCAAATTATCAACTTATGTTTCAAAGATATCATTAATTTTTGATAAACACATTATACTTTTATTATTGATATTGTTCTTATAAAACATAAAATGTTAGTTATTTATATGTACTATCTCACGATTAAAACAATATCTCTTCATCTTATTTACTCTATTCCGTTTTCAAATTATATATCGTTAATATTTCGTACCTACGTGTTTTTTCTGTCAAATATATACTAATAAAATATTTATCATTTAGATGTTAATTTGTATGTTTGCACATCAAATGTACTGGTCACACTAACTGTTATATCGCGTGCTATTTGCTGTCAGTTATTATCTGTAGGCCCGACATTCGCGGGCCGTAACTAACTCGACAACATGTAATTGATCTCGATTTTTTTAATTGAGTACTAACAGCTACTGGTTTGACCTGATTCAATTGTAAGAAATAGGTAATTGCTATTTCTATGTGTAGAGCAACCTGTTTAATACAATAAAGTTATGAGGAACACAAAGTAATGAATCTATCAGAAAACTAATCTTTGACTATATTTACTGCATTGGTTGAACAATATAACTTTATTTTCTGTAACTATACAATGTTTATTTTGCATTATATTACATCTATTAAATTATTCCCTCGCTGTACGTTCACTAAAAATAACTAAGAACTGTAAACAATATTTGTACTGTTACAGAACAACCAGATTAATAAAAGATTTTACCGGTGAAACTAGATCGTGTTTATTGCTAGCCTTTCTTAATGACTGGGATTTTGTGGTATCTATAAATGACATACATTAAATAAATTATCTTGATTTTTGTAATATATATATTAACATATATATTTTTATTATCTGCGTATTTTACACTATTTACACTTTGTAGTTTTTAAATACTCCGTTAGTAAATATGGAACAAAATCTTATAATGTGATATCATTTGTTATATTACTCGTAATATTACTATACTTATATATTGTATACACTTATATATGTATATATATATTATTACTTTACTTAAGTACTCAAAGTAACTCAAAGTAAATAAATATTTGTTGTTGTTACTTAAATAAATTAATAAAGTTTACTCCTCTTTTGTTACGTCCATTGATTTACCGACTGAAATAAATCATAGTAGTGCAGTCTTATATATAGTATTGCAGTATAATGATTGATTCTAATTTTTCAATAGTACTTATCACCACAAATAGAGTGGTTTCCTAGATAAGAATAAAATAATAGTATAAAGTATTACAGTTGTTATCAGATTCCCAGATTATTATTTAAAATAGTTGCTCTAGGATTAGATAACGAAATACACAACGATATAGTTAAATATGCAAGCAACTACCGAGTAATTGGACTTTAACGTTGTACCGAGATATAGGCTTTGCAAAATGGCGTGTCTATTGAAATGCAAAACTGGTTGTAATCCACTTTCTATCTGATATTGCAACTCGATTTCAACTTGACCTACAAATTGATCTAAATTGACATCTGTTATCAATCATAACAGCTATTTGTGGGTGGTTCTTACTGTGAAATATTGGTTTCAAATGCTGAAAAAAAATTATTAAGGTCAATTAAAATGGTTCATTATATAAAATATTATATCATTGTACTTATGACAAAATAAATATGAATAAATAATGACTGCAGAACAAATATTCAATAGTACCTTAAAGTTTGATATTTATATATTTTTTTTCAATAATTAATTATCAATAAAATTATAGTTACAAAAGCGAAAAAATTGAGTCCTCGTTATTTTCTACGCTATCAATGTTTCAGATAAGACACGCACGTTCTCTCGATACATCATTACACCGTATCCCTCTAAGGTTAGGTAGAAAAATGAATCACCACTTCCAATTATCCTTGCAAACTGTATAGCTTCACAGATAAAGAATTCTAAAAAATGAATGACTTTGTTAATTATTTTTTATTTAAAGTAATTCTCATTTTTATTATGATAAATATCTTAACATATATAGATAGTGCAAAGTTATATAGTTTTCAACTTATATAGAATTTCTAACTATGCAATAGGGATAAAACCTATGCAAGGTTCTGCGATTGAAGCACCATCGGTTTACCTGTTTCTACTGCAAAGAAACAATGCTCAGATTGCTATGTTCCGGTTAGAAGAGTATTGTAGTAAATATACACCTAGGCGTTTCAATTCATTCCTTAGAACTTGTTAGCCTATTAAACGTTCATACAGAATGCAAATAATATCATTTCGAAGCAACAATGGCTCAGTTGATAGCGTATTCGGACACCGCGTCGATCGACATAATCTTTTTATTCGTTCGAATCTTTTTTAATGTCTCGGAGCTTTTCATCGAAGTAAAAATCGCGATGAAAGCATAATTCGGTGTTAGAGCTGATTGTAAGTTTGCCTAGATAGCTAATATCTTTAAGTTGAGTATCTATCGGTTCATGCGTTATCGGTTGGTGTGTTCCCTCGGCTGCAGTTAAGATCCAGTCCCCCTCTAGGTTCGTCTTTGTCATCTTAGACCAAATCATTTAACACCAGAAGAGATTGTGATCAACTACCAGAATCGTAATGTATAAAAAAAATTCGAAGAAGTATGTGGTGTGCTAAAAGGAGCAAATCGTATGAGACCTTTTTTACAATAATTATTTTGCCGTGATAATATCAGCTTGTAAGGTTTTCATTACTTAGCCAAAAGCTTATCCTCGAAGTACTAATCCACGACGTATCGATGTTTTTGAATAGAGAAGGATGTATAGTTCTGTACTTTCCTCACATAAATTGTGTATTTTATTATATAAACGCTGTTTCGCATCAGGGTTTGTATTTGCGGACATCGAATAGACATTCCGTACGTTAAATCATTCGACCATCACCAATAATAAAATATAAATGTAATAAAATCTGCTTTTATTACTAAATTCTTTTCCGTCTTCCGACTTAATAAATTATAAAATCATTGACAGCTAAGTAATATTTCTTGTATATATTTTTTTACTCTACAAATTTAGAGTCGCCCGTGAAAGTGTTCCGATGATTCTTGACAGGTTGTAAATTTATATAGTCGTCACCAAAATTATTACGTTACAATTACGTGGCAGGAGAAAGTGTCATTGATATGTTGAGGCGATGAATAAAGCGTACCGGTTACGCTGTAGACTGACATAGAGTAGTGCACATTTCGATATAGTTAGGTATAATGCAATATATATTATGTGATATATTATGGATAACGTGGATGACTAATTTATTTTACTTTGTATTCTTACATTGTTTATCTTTATATCAATATATTAAGTCGATATTCGCGGCGATTAAAATATAGCTTTAGGAATAGGGTTATATGATAATCTTTTTGTTACGTTTTTACACCATAAATTGTTTACTGGCCATCATAAAATTTAACAGAACGTTCTAAGGGATACAGAATATAAATAGAGTACCTTTAATCACGAAAAATTGTACTCAAAATGTACTGTAGAGATAAATAAAATCTTTATTGACGCGAGCAAAGCCGTGAGCTGAAGTTAGTTCTGAATGGTTAATTGTTTTTCCTGTAGGTAACAAAAATATCGTATATAAAATAAAATAATCTATTCTTTAAAATGCACTATAGATACTTGTAAATGATACAGTGAGATTTAAAGAATGCATAATGTAGTGGTCCCAGAATAGCTACTTTAAAATTATTTCGTTAATAAAATGGTATTTACGCTTTATTATTTTTTTTTCTTTGAAGTTGTGAATTTCTTACTCTGTTTTAGGAAAGCTGATGAAATAATTTAAAATATATATTTAAATAGAATGAGTCTGATTGTTATTTTAGACGAGTGGTGTATTTGTTATAATATAATGGTCAATATTATTGTCTAAAAAATAGAACGAAATATATGAATTTCTGTTATACACTTAATTTATATAAAGTAAATAAACAAAAGATAATAAAAAAGGTAATTCAAAATCTTTTTGTGATAAATTATAATGTATATATTAATTTTACAATAAAAACCCTTAAAAGAAAGCGAATTTAGCTATGAATCTAAGTAACAATATCCTGTTTAGTGTGTTTTAAGCTTTCACGTTTTGTTCGCTTGCTAAATATGTAATATTACTATATATATATTAGGGTGGCTCAAAAAAACCGACTATTTTTTTTTTTGAGTCTCGGGTGAAAATATGTTAGTTTTTGATGTTTTAAGAGCCCTCTCCAAAAGACAGCTCAAAAAAAATTTTTTAAGAGGTCACTCCAAATTTTCTTAAAATTTACAAAATCGTCAAAAACCGATTTTTTTTTTAATTATTTATCTCATTATTTTACTTTTTTCTACAAGAAAAATGATAAAGATCCTAAAAATCTCAAGTCGAAATTTTAATATTTAAAGGTCGCTCCAAATTTCTCAAGGTTTCCAAGACAAGTACTTTATATTTTTTCGAGCTACTTCTGAATATGAATATCAACGAACTTGATTTTTTTTTCTTGCGACCTTTAAATATTAAAGTTTCGACTTGAGATTATCAGGATCTTTATCATTTTCCTTGTCGAAAAAAGTAAAATAATGAGAAAAATAATAAAAAAAAAAATCGATTTTTGACGATATTGGAAATTTTAAAAAATTTGGAGTGACCTCTTAAATTTTTTTTTTTGAGCTGTCTTTTGGAGAGGGCTCTTAAAACATTACAAACTAACATATTTTCACCCGAGACTAAAAAAAAAAAAAAATAGGTTTTTTGGGCCACCCTAATATATATATATATATTATTATATGCTAAACAAATCCTAAATATAATTTAATCATGGTATTTGTCAAACTATTAGGAAAGTAAGTGAAGACTCGTCCCAAACCAGTTTAAACATATTCATAACTTATTATTTATTCAATGAAAATGATATAACATTTTAATAATGTTTTGAGCTACTATGTGATATGTTTTTTGCTGTGTTCTCGCCTCGTCCGGCCGGTGGCTGCGCATGCGCTGGTTTAGAAAGTGAACTCTTTTTCACTTCCCTAGATAACGAACACGTTGCCACTGGATTTCGCTAAAGAAACATTCGCAATATCATATTAGTTTTCTCGATATTTACTTCTTTTCACAACCATGCTTAATATTATAAAGCTGAAGAATATGTTTGCTTGATCTCGCTAATCTAGAAGTCCGAAGAAGCGTTAGTCCGACTTGAAAAATATCTTTCAGTGTTAGATAGCTCATTTATCGAGGAAAGCTCTCGCTAAGCCCAATGGAAGTGGAGCACCAATGAAGAATGTTTCAAAATCGGGTTTAACCCTTGTATTAAATAAAAATATTTCCACCTTCTATGTAAACAAAGTCGCGAGTTACAGTTAGCGAACGAAGTCACGGGCAGAAGCTAGTTTCTCTATATACATCAATTTCAGATTGCATGTAAGCGCATTGATTTAAAATGGCTGCACATATATCTTTAATTCTTTTTTGATGCGTTTCTAATCTTAAGAATAATGTTTATGTTTATATGAAATAAGAAAATTGGACGAAGAACTGAAATACATTGTTTAAATATCATCATTATATAAAAAAACGACTTCTTCAGATATAATTGTACAATTGACAGAATGACGTTTAGTTGTTAATGGTTAACAGGAATATTTCCGTTTTGTTTTCTTCGAGCGCACTAAAGTATGAAGCCGGGTATCTCTAGAAGGCAATATTTTAATGCATATATTAAGGTGCAATCTTTACAAATTAAAAATTTTCCCACTAATTTTATATCGTCAGTAAAAACTGCAGAGATACAATATTTAATTACCGATGTTAGATAGAAACAACATTGGTCTTAAATGTGACCCTTCAGGAACTCCTGACGTGGAAGTTATTATACATATATGTACTGCTACATTCTTTCTGAAGCGTATTAATTTCCGTACATTTATTGCAACCTTAACTATTAGTTAGATTATGCAGTAGATCATACTGGTGTATACAAAGATGGTAGCCAGAGATCTTTAATCAACATTACATAGTCTGATCATTCGATAAGATTATTTTTTATTGTTACAATACACAGAAGTAACGTTTTACAAAAACAAATCAACATTATAATTTCGTCTATCATAAGGTCAATAATGTTTGCTCATTGTTCGATGTAACATGACTTCCCGTAACATACTAATTATGGTATTTGCATACAAAGCCGGTGTTGCCTTGTCTGTACTATTGTATGATTGAGGTGTCAAACTGTTTATCATATGAATCTGATATTAAATTTTCATATAATGGATTTGCAAAGAATGTATGTTACAATATGCAGCTTATAAAAAAGGTCAAGGTCAATCAAAGGGCAATGGCGATAATTATGCTCGAAGTTCCTTTTCGCAATCCAATCAGGAAACAGGAAATTTTCAGATGAATAAAAGTTAGACGAGTCTTAAGAATTGTTTAGAATTGACTTTGAGTGGCTACATTATTATAGAACAGCTAGTTGATGAGGTTGAAGTGCTCTTGAATGACGCTCATGTATCAAAAGAGATTGCCCGGGTAGACCACCTGCAAGATGGACTAACAATCTTGTATAGATTGTGGGTACTTGAAGGGTGCTCGCAGGGCTGGTTATTTTGTTGGTATTTGGGAGAGGTCTAATGTAGTGAATATCTTTTGATAGGTTAATGGAATTCCTACCTGTCTCCTTTCAAAATCAAAATCACAACTGTATTATTGACTTCAACTTCATGTTACATATTTTTACAAAACGTAGAGAGTTACAATAGTTCTTAGTGGATGCACGGAGTGGAGCGTCATTTGCAGATGTTACCATCGTGTACATATTGATCCACTGTCTAATAGCATTTAGACATTAACACCTGCCTGAACTCATTATCCGACTTTGTTTACTTGTTTGTATACTGTTGTTATGAACTGATTATTTACATTTTTTGTAAATTAAACTTGCTGGGAACTGTTTTTCAAGCTTCTACATGAATTGGAATAGTAAACCAGGACCAAAACCATGCATTTAAGCGTAGTGTTTTGTGTCGTTTTTTTTTTTTCGAAATGACTACGCTATTGACCCAGCAAGGTCTTAACAGCTTCACCGGACTACTAAGGCGAGCGCTTAAGACACTCAGCCGATTTTATTTTGGCAACCAGCTCAAGGGTGCACGGCACACCTCGGCTTGACTGTTGCCTGTTGCATGCAAAATCGCGACCTATCTTAGCTAACCTAGCTAACTATTCAATATGTATGAGTTGTTGAAACGTATATGTGTACCAAGCATACACGCCTCAACAACTCCTCCATATATTTATTATCGGAAAATTGAGAGGTTTTTAGTTCGAGAAGGGGAAAAAAAGTAAACCCTTCCACCTTCATGTGTAAGCGTGTAGGCGTGCACGTGTGTGGGGGTGATCGTGTAGTGTTGTAGCGGTGATGTATGTTTGTGTGTCACCGTATCGCGCAAGCAACGTACTCAAGGGCTCCCTACCGAGGGATCGAACCTAGGCTTGAGCCGCTGCCGTGGGAGGCCTAATCGGGTGTGAGATTTTTGTGTCATTTCTGTTTGACACTTGTCATTTACTTACACGATAGAACGAGACAGATAGCGCTTTTTCTTCTTTACATGGTATGAAAAACAAATTTATTCGTTTTAACAATTTTCAGACATTATAAATCAACATATTATTACCTGGTTAGATATTTGTAGATGATTCAAGAATGATTGGAGGTTGAAATCACTGTCGGTATTAGTAAATAAACAAATATATATTACAATCAGTTTTCTTTAAAATGTGGTTACGAAACCTCAGTTAAATAGAACAAGTTAATGTTTGAATACGCTCAATCTAGCACGTTATATATTAATATTTGTGTTTCAGAATGTAACTACTACTTTGGAAACGGTGCATGACGATGTAGTTTTTAAATAAAAAATAATAATTTAGCTTTTAACAAACTATTTCATAATACACAGAAAATTACAGTCAGCGTCAAATATTATAAAGTAAGAGGCTAATTTAACTAGACCTATTGTAAATCTAAGATAAGATTCAAGGTCACAGGAAGTTGATAAAACGATAGGTGTTTTAGTCATTGTGTCTGACGGTAGCCGGAACGGGCTGGTAACGATCTGTAAATTCGGCCAAGGTGTTTGATTGATCGCATTTGTGTAATAGGGTTGGCAGTTTAACATTTTAACGTTTTAAGCCATCGGGAAAGTACTAAATATTTCTTTTCTTTTTCTACATAATTTTGCATTGTCATCCAAGTTTCAACTATATCATTATAGTTCTCGTTAATCTCTTAACTTTAAAAACAACGTTAAAATCTTTATATATATCATTCTTTTGTCCATGTGTGTGACTGAACTCCACCTAAACGGTTGTAATGGGTTTGATGAAGTATTGTGTGTGTTCCAGTGGGTTCGAGAATAGTCTAGATTCACAATTGAACGCAGTACGAGGTGCTGTGGTCTAATTTTAGGATTTTTTTTAGTATTAGGGTGGGACAATGTTGGGCACGTTAGTGTTATTATGGATATCTAAAATAGGTAATATTTTTTTTCTTAAATTATCTCGATATTATAATCTCGATAATAAGTATTTATACTTAAATTTGTGTCCTGATTGTCTATATTCCGAGCGATCAAAAAGATTAGTGCGGACTGTATAAAGTTTAAAGTTCCTAGTTTATCAGGAAGTTAATATAAAATAATATAAAAAAATCCACCTATACAAGAAACCGAGTAATAAAAACGTGTTAAACATAAATTAATCCCGTACACGTTATTTTCAATATACTAATTGATACAGATATTATTATAATGATATCACAAAATTCCGCGATACAAAGGCGCGAGCCGTTGAACTAGTTTAGTTTTGCTGTTCCGAGTAAATATTATAGTTACCACGACATGAACAGCATATTTTTGTATCCTTTATTAGATAATATATAAAATAACCTACAGTTGTGGTGCCTATAAAAGCCTGTAAAAAGTGATAATACATAAATATACTGGTTCAAAAATAAACAATAAATAAATCAACAGTATATTAAAAACTGTAAACTAAATTAATATATATGTATATATCACGAGTCCACTGCAAATGTTCAAAAACAGACGTATAATGTAGCAGGTATACTTTCCTAATTAGTCGTATTAAGATATTCAAGAGTAATTTAATCAGGTATGAATTGGAATTTTTAAACTAAAAGCCAACCTTGATACATTGTGTTTAGAAATTAAAGAATTAGTAAATACTATGGAAATGAATATAGCTGTAGATAACGTAGCTTTCGCTGAATCATATCACGATCTTAGCAACGATACGTCATGCGATAACGCGCAACGTGGCGCTGCACGCGTGCTGGTATCATTGAATCATTACTTTCAGTCCGAAATATTGTGTTCTTGATAATTTTAAAGAACGATTATTTTGGTAAACAAGTCACGATAAGTTTCTTTTTTAATGTTAAGTGCGCTACTGAGTTCAAATAACTACATCGTTCCTTATTAACAGATGTGGCTACATGGGCGTAGGCATGATTTGTGTTTCGGGTATCAAGTTATGTTTTAGTAGCTGTTAGGCCTGACTTACAAGACCTTTATTTATTTTCTTTTTTTAAGATATTTAACAGGCACAAAGTAGACACAGACTCAAAACTAACGTTAGATCATGTATATAATTACTGCGTGTAGGATTTTTTCAGCGCAGTGTTATTTTTTGTCCCTGCCCTGTTGTTAACTAATAACCTGGTCAAAGGTGGCAATACGCTTAGCCTAGAGGCCCTAGATAAGAGTCTGGCTTTCAAGCGCTTACCTCGAAATACAATAAATATTACTTGAAAGATTTTTATACTAAAATGTCTTTATAGTGGTACATAAATACTTGTTTTTAGAGGCACGTATGTACTTCTAGGAAGCACTTTTAGAAGTTGCCGGACAACTGAAACTATTCGTCTCGACCGTGACATTTCTTTAATGTCACACCGGTTTCGTGTAATGTGATATTATGCGCATTGTATATCAATGTAATGTCAATTGTCCAATTATCTTATATGATTGAGAAATATACTTGCCTGCGCGAGCCACTTCAATGTCATGTTATTGTTACATATCTTTACTGATGATTTGAAAGTTACATCAATCCAGTTTGCTCAGTGGAAGGGTATGACAATTGTTTCTGACTAGTTCGCTATGACGATAATAGCATGCTACTAACGTGCCAAAATTCGTCATATTATTTACGAATTTAATAACGTAATAATATTTGAGTTCGTGACACACATATGCAAGTACACTTGTGTATCTGACTAACTCATCTATATATATGACAAATTTAGCTAGCTTAGCGAGATTCAATAGTCGCGTTGTTGTAAATAGCAGGGTTTTTGGTACCCTTAAGCTAGATGTTGCCATACGGCTGAGTCCCTTAAACAGATGCCCAAATGAAGCTGTAGAGACCAGCCAACTCAACCGCGTTAGTCAGGTTTCAAAAAAACCCACGTGTGTATTTCAATAAACTCCCTAGAATAATTCTTATTTAATTTTTCTTTCTTGAAGCAGTGTATGTCTAGCTGCTGGTATGACAATGGGGATGAATTGTGGCGCTGATAACGGTTACCTTTTAAATTTGCACTGTTCTTACCATCAAGTATACTACCCGACTTTTGGTTGTTCAGAAAATGTTTGTTATCTTTGTCTATCGTAGTCATTGCGCTGTGCGATAGAGAGAACGCTTTACGAAGCCGAAGCAAGTTGAATTTAACTAAACTTCTCACTCTTCTCCCCGACGTACCCAATTATATGCTGGATACTATATAGTGCCGTCACTTTATCGTGCTACTTTAAAAAGTAAATCTATACTAACATTATAAAGCTAGAGGGATTTTTGGTTCAACGTGCTAATCTCAAAAAGTACTGATCCGATTTGAAAAATTCTTTTAGTGTTAGATAGTTCATTTACATTATATATTTATATTATCACTCTAAGACAAGTGGGAGCGAAGCAACAATGAAGAATATTTCAAAATCATTTTTTTTTCCTTTTGAGAGCTTTCGCTGCATGTTATCATTTAGCCCAAATTAACTATTCCACGCGAACGAAGTCACGGGAACAGCTAGTAAATTATAAAATTAATTTGG